>WURS02000014.1:669769-681617 GCA_011762765.2 Rhinocypha anisoptera | reverse complement strand
CTGCTGCGGCCATCGTCACCTCCCTCATCATCCCCGTCCTCCCCCTCAGCATCGCGGTCGGCCGAATCGTCCCCTTCAGCACGTCTGGCAGCCATCTTCTTCCTCCTGCGCCTCCTCCCCACGCCATATTCCTGCTCCACCTTGATCCCTCCCATGCCGGCTGGAGGCAAGTCCATGACGAGATCCGGGGTGTGCTTCTGCCTCAACTCCCAAAACTCAACACTGGAACGGAACAGACTCGACGACGGTGCAGGTGATATATTTGTGGAGGATGGAGCCGACTGCTGGCTTGCCTCGAGGTGGCTCTGAGAGGCAGCTCGCCTCTGCCACGCCTCACGATTGCGTCCGAAAACTCCACCTCCGCCTCCCCCCACCTCACCGACACTTTGGCTTTTCCAGGTCGTCGAGGCTCGGTGGAAGTTTGATCCCTTTTGCGGGACGCTGTCGCCTTCGCTCGCAGTGCTGACTGGGGTGTCCGGTCTTGAGGAGCATTCTTCCTCCGTTGTGTCACCGGCGACACTACTGTCGTCCGTGATGCCCCCATGCTTGTCATCCCCATTCTCGTGAGAGTCCACCACCCAGGAGTGACCACTTGACGATATCGGTCCCTCGCTTGCGCTTCGCTGGTGAGTGAGGGGAGTCATCTGCTCGCCCTGAAATGGAATGAGATGTGCCACACTCAATGCCACTCCACCAGTAGTGTCATACATTCCATAGATTGACAGGTTCACCAAAATGAAAGGATCACGATAATCACAATGAAAGGATCACGATAACTTTTTATTTTTATTTCCAGAAGTCTTGCATGAAGTATAGAGAAAGTTTAAAAATAACAAAATGAAAATGAAGCTATATTCAGAATTTGTTCTCGAGACTTCCATTCGGCGGGAGATGAACATAAAAGATAAGAATAACAATGTTACTGGTAGAGATTCTAAGTGCAATGGCTGAGAGGATTATATTTGAAAGATACCTCCAAAAATATTACTCCAAGGTCTTGACCCATCACTGATATATGATTAAAAATTGGGACCTTTAGGTTAGTGAGTATCTCTTTAGGGTCACCCAGACAAGAATAATATTAAAAAATACACTGCAATTTCACAATTAAAATTTTATTTGAGAAATGGTTAAGACTTTGTGGAAATCCATGTTGATGACAACAGAAATAAAACTTTGCGTTCAACACGAAATTTCGTGTGGAACACAAAGTTTTATTTCTGTTGTTATCAATTAAAATTTTAACTGTGACATTAATATTATTCAATATGAAAGAATTTCACATAGTCAAGCTTGAAACTTCGCCAGACAAGAATAGTTAAATAACAGAGACTTTGTTTATGCTAGGGGAAATCCTATTTATATTTTGTTGTTAAAATTGCATAGCATTGTGAAAAATCATCCAGGAACACTTATTTTGAACATAAGATTGAACCTGAAGCAGTTTACATGGCAGCTGATATAAGACTGGTCTCATTTGACAGAAAAAATAAGTCAACTTTGAGAAATTGATTCTGAATCACCCTATTGAAGAAGTATAGTCATCGAGGTCACACTGGTTTGGCTCATTGGATATTACTCTAAGGTAACTGTTTTCTTAGGTAGCTATATTTGATTAGATTATGCAAGATGAAGATTAAACAAAGTTTTTCATGATTTGAGAAACTGGAACTTAATTCAGCAGAACTTTCTTGGACATAAGTAATAAACATCACCACTCAAACAGACATGAGGCAAGCCACATATAGAAGACAGTATTCCTGTACTATTAAATACAAAAAAGCAAGCTGGAATGTAGAATTAATCACATTAGTTAAACATTGCAACATTTAAAAAATATTAAAGATGAAGCACAAAATGAAATCACATAGTCGTATAAAAAAATAATTTTAAGAAATTAAGGATCTGTTAGCTAATTTAAAATAAATACAAGAATGTAGCAAGTTATGCAACATTATATGTCAAACAGGCCATGCCTAACAAAAATAAACTACATTTGGAGTATTATTAACTCAATTTTTTTGGCCACTATTACTAAGCTATGTATATCTTTATAATTAAAGTATACAATGTGCTGGAATTTCTCACCTTGCTTGCAGGATTTCAGTACTGGTTGGAAGTCTATGTATATTTAAATATTTTCATATTCTCTCTTTCTTGGATCCTATCACTTTAATCTCAAATCATTGTATACAAGTTGATCTTTTAAATGAAGTGTGCTGTAATTCCTAATGTAATCCTGCATGATTCTATTTTTCATCATTTATAATGACTTGCTAATTTAATTTTTTGAGCTTCTGACACCAGAAATTTTAAATGGTTTTTTTAATAAACTATAGCCACATCTTCAATATATCTTCTTGAAGAATATAAGCTGAGTGATAATTCAAGTACATATTAATTGTTTCTGATTACTATTTAGTAAGGAAACAAAGAGTTTTCCACGCTTTCATTAAAATAATATCTGACAACGGACTGAATAACTCCTGAATCCAGAGGAACACAGGGGTAAGCAAGATATTAGTGCTTCAGCATAGTTTAGTTTTTAACTGTTCTATCATATTTAAATGAGGCTCTACTAGTGTCACTCATTCTTTTTTTACATACCATTTCCTGTATCACTTATGGTAATTGGTAAACGATGTACAATAAACAGGAAACTGTATGGAAATGCTTAAGCAAAACTGACAAAAACAGACTCCTATCGAAGGAAGAAGTTATCCATGGAATGGGAGTTCTCAACCCATTCAGGATTTACCAGCATCCACAATCACTGCTTAATATGTGCAACTTATCATTTGTTCCAAGCATAAACATATCAAGAACATGGAATGATAATGGCAATTTTAATTCCAATATTTCATTAGACAAAATTGTATCCATGAAAGTAGTAAAAAACTTGATAAAATATTTTAGAATGGGAAAATGTATGCTAGAATTGGTGAATACAGTATGTAAGCGTTCCACATGCTTTGTGAATCTCTTTAAGTCACTGAACTAGCTATTGGTAATAGTCCTTGTTGGTTGCTATGGTTGCTATTTTTTTTAACTTTGTCAAGTCCAATGTACAAGGAGCCAATTTTTATCAAATAGGCAAACAAAAGTTAATAATGGTGACAAAGTATCTTAATAATGGCTGGGTCTATGTAAAAAATATGGAAAAATTATTCCTTTTACTTTATAAACTAAATTATAAGTTTATCATAAAAATTTTCATTACTCTGATATAACTTTACTGTCTAAATGACCCTTTTATTTGTTTAGGGAAGAGAGAATTGTATAACTAAGGGTCAAACCTTCACTCCTATTAAACATGCCAATGCTAAACACTTTTTAATTCCCATCAATTTTGATGGAATAAACCTTGTTTTGTTGAAGGTATGGCCTGCTAAACTTAATGGCAATTTCTGTGAACACAATGGATTTCTAATTGTTTTCCTGTTGTTATATCAAACATTTTATGAATACAAAAAGTAATTAAACACAATAGGTGAATGCAGTGTGTGTGATAGGACTGATATTACAGAAACATTTACACAAAATATAATTGAAATGAAATATTGTATAAAATAAATAAATTCATATACTAAAGAATAAAACTAGAGCAAAAAGGAAAAAAATAAGGAACAATCAAAATATTTTAAGTGAAAATAAAAAAATTATAAAAACAAAATTTTATTTGCATACTATAATCAATTGCATCCTAATTTCAACAAAGTACATTCGCTCAGTATGATCCACCTTTACTGTCATAAGCTCTTGAAATTTAACATACCAAAATATGAAAGTCTTCAAAATATGTAGGTACTATCTACAGAACACTCAGAAAATGGTCTTAATGATCCATAGAATGGAATTCACTGGATTTGCAAGGGTTTATTCAGTAAAGTATCATATTATCTAAACAGCTCAGTGTTTCAGATTCAAAATATCACTGTCATATAAAAATCACAGGGATAAAGACTACCAAATAAAGTATATTTTTTACATGCTAGCACTTAACCCATTCAATAATAATAATACAAAAATCTTACCATAAATTACAAGAATGATTTTCATTAGTGCAAGTGTGATCCACTGCAAACACTTACCACTTCTTTAACCTTAAAATGGAATTACATGGTTTTGAAGGCTATTCTTAATTCAAGCCTTGTATTTGGTAGCTGATCCTCTAAGGACCATGGCTGACTAACAATAGTCACGTATGGTTATCAAGAAATTACTTATCTTGAATATGAAACCTATAAAAATACAAATAAGTCTATAACAACATTTATACAATTATTTGACTTGTAACGACAGGTAATGTTCTGCACAATAAACAACAGACATCTTTTTTTCTCAGCATACACAAAATATTTGATGTGATGATCAAGTTGTTTTCATATTACTTGATTCAACAAGTAATGTCTTCTGTCAGTTAATATTTTCACTGTGAGGATTAGCAAAATTGCAAGTTAGAATTCAATTTATAAAATGAGAACACATTTACAAAAATCAGTTAAACATTAATAAATTCACTGGTAACCTATTGAAATTAAGTAGGCACTACTTCATTAAAGAATGAGCTTATATTGATTGGAATAAAATGCATTATGAAATCGATATTAGCATGCCTGGATTAAAATAGATACAACAATTTCTCATACAGGATGATGATTAAAACTAATGACCAAAAAAGGAATTAAATGTAACAATAATGCGTTTTGCATGGATACTATTAAAAAATTACCCATGAAAACAATATGTGAATTACAAAGTAGATGAAACAGCTGCGGAAGAGATTTTTTTTAAAAGAATAACCCTATTAACAATTTTTATAAAACACAAACTTTGGTATTTAGACATTACTCATACTTCAAAGATGACTATGACAAACAAGAATGGAAAGAAAAAAGCCATATACCAAAGCATGCTTCTGACAGGCTCACTCAAGCACATTCAGTAGAATACATTACAATTTGTAATGATACAAAGAGAGGGTAAGGGATGCAATGAGCATAACTGGTGTATTAATTTGAGCAGCTCATGCAAAAGTAAACAAAAAGTACAAAAATGCCTTTCTACAACTCAGATGATTTGTTTCGTTATTCAACAATACTTTTGTTTGATTATATAAATACTTCAAACTAAATAAAATCAGCAAAACCTTTTTTTAATGACGCAAGTATTAAAGAAAATAATACAGAAAAAATAAATTGTTCCTTACCTATTTTTGGTAAATTGCAAAAACACCACTATTAAATCCACACAATAAAAACACAACTTCTACACACTTCTACCAAACAATGAATTGCACAACACAATGTTTACACCTAGCAAGTACGCTGAGAGGAAATATGGGTGTAGAAAATGGGACCTGCAACCACACTGCAGTTATCCTTTTTTTATGATAGCATGCTTTCCTAAGATATAATTATTTTTCTTAATAGGAAAAAAGGCCTCAAATGAAGCTTATCATCTTCATCACTGGCATTCATTTACAACATAATGGTGATTATCAAGTTTAGAGCAACATGCAGTGAGTCACCAATTCATTTAGTCAATTAATCAACAAAGTTAAGACCTCCAAAAACTACAGTTAACTCTCTACATTTATCCATATGACGTCACCACTGTTACTGACGACAATCATAAGATATTGAGATTATCAAATTAGCAATGCCACTAGCAGGAGGGGGAAAAACAATCTCATAAAACAAGCTCACATTTTCATCACAGATAAGAACAATGGAGTGATTGTTTGTATGGAGTCCAATAAGAAATTCTGCAGTGTGGTTGAAGCTAGCACAAAGTGTGTGTGTATGTTTTCGACAAGCAATGAAAAAAGAGGGAAGAGAGAGAGGGGAAGGGGGATGGGGTCCCAAAAGGAAGCAGATGAACATTTTGAGGCATTCTGAGTTTATACTGTCGTCTCTAGTACCTCTGGGGGCAGCTCAGCGAGCACTGCTTCCACAACTGCACTCATAGAAGGAGAGCGAATAGGAGGAGTGGCCTCGGATACAATCTCTCCTCCTTTCAACTCGGGGAAGAAGACGGACGATGCAGTTGACGAGGAGGTTGGGGGTCCAGGCATCATTGTCTGTATCACATGCTGCACTTGTGCGGGAGATGGTTCCGGAGATGATTGGTCCTGCTTGATGGGCAAGCCAGAGTCCTGGACGATGGGCTCCGGGGCAGTCGGTGGATTCAGCGACATTCCGTTGATGGGAACGGAGCCAGTGGCCGATGAGGATGAGGCAGAAGCCGTCGATGAGAGGGGAGTGGTTGAGTGTCCGGAAAGGAGAGAGTCATTGGAGCTGGATGCCCTTCGTCTCATGGATTCCTCCGATGATGACTTGAGCAATTCCAGTCGATCTCTGTCTTCATCCCTGAAGGAAGTAAAACAAGTGTGAGTGCAGCCATCTGGTGGAAGATTCAGCAGAGAACAGACTTCACCATAAAATATAATCTCAACTTAGTTGGATGTTATCGACTTAAGCAAGTCAGTTATGCTATTATACTATATTTATAGTGCTTATTAACACATTCAATGGTAAAAGAAGCATGAGAAACAGTATATTAAGGAGTAAACGTTGGCAGGGAACTCATTAAATCAGTCAGATTGTCCAGCAAACAAGACCTAGATACTATACAAAGTCTTGTCAGGTTTTCCACTGGGGATCAGGGGCTGCATTCTAGGTGATGACGTTTCGACTCTTGACTCAAGAGTCATCATCAGGGCTGGTGAGTGAATGATCAGACTCAACAGCCCTAATGATGAACATCGAGTTGAAACAATGGCCAGAAAGGAGCATGAGACCTGGTGAAAAACCTGAGAAGGCTTTGTAAACAGCATTTGCTGGGAAATCATCAGATCTTAGTTCCCTAATTAGTGATTCAGCTAAAGAACTCCAGACCTTGTTGAGTGCTTTACAGGAGAAGTGTGAGAAGTTTGGAATGAAATTTAACAGCAAGAAAACGAAAATAATGAGATTTTCAAGAAGTAAGAAAGCTAGGCTAAATATCATACTAGAAGGGAATAAATTAAAACAGGTAGAAAAGTTTACGTATTTGGGAAGTATCATAGAGGAAAATGAACGTAGTGGCCAGGATTAGATGAAGAATTTCATTGACAGAATAGGTCTCTGTGAAAAGGAATGAGTTGATGAGAGGGACCTTAACCCTTTTAGTGCAAGGGCTGATATATTGGCTTTTGCCGCTCGGCCGAAAAGTACGGTGGGCCGATATAACAGCTCTTACATAATCCATTATTTAATTGGCTATAACATATTGCATTTATATTGTTTGGTATATGTTTTTTGTTCTATTAAAATTGTACTTTTTTTGCTTTATGTAGCACAATTTAATTATTTTTATTGTCTATTTTAAATACATTTCATAAAGCTTAAATCATACTATAAATTCAGTATATTGGAGTAAGAGAAACACTTGGTAATTCCTCACAAATGTGGAATTATCAAGTGTTTGTCTTACTCCAATATGCTGAGCAAATTCCACAAAGTTATGCCTGAGACAATAACTTTTTTAAATTCAGCCCAATCTAAGGTTTGATCTTTCCTCTGAGTTTTCTTTCCTTTATGAACAGACCAGAAGGCTTATAACCTGAGAGTTCTTCTATCTAATGAATCTTTTTTGGCAAAGTTATTTTGATTTAGAACTGCTAACTTTGTATACAGTGATATGTTTTATATTATATTTATATTTAAAGCATTACTTTGTAATCATTTTGGTATCTTCTTTCATCCTTCCAAGCTAATCATTCGTAGCCTGTGGAATTGGATTACACTGTCAGCAGTGCTCTATATATGGGGGCTTTATTCTTTTCTGCCTTGAGATAGTGAATACATTGTTGATAAAATGAGGAAAGCACGTCTCTTCTCTTATGACCTAGGAGGTTCAGTGAGGTTTTTCCCTTGCGAGTGTGTGGTTGAGTCTAAAGCTATTTCACGCAAAAATATACATTTTATTTTTGTTTTCATTTTGGTTACCTAAAATTGCAACTTCAAACAAAAAAGTAGATGAAGAACTGGTAAATTACCTGTTATCACTAAATGACAATGATGATTACACAGAGGAAGAAGATATGAGTGAACATCTGAATGACGGAGATAATTCCGATTCTGACAACTCTGATATTGTGATGCAGAGTAAAAGGCCAAGAGTTACTGAGGAAAGTGATGAAGATGATATAACCAGCGATGTGACCGATGTTATTCCACCACCAGAGTTCAATGAAGCCCATGACACTTGGAATACTAATGCCTTCACTTTATGCAGAAATATCAGGTCCCAAGCATGCACGATCACCAGTAGCTGACCCCAGAGCATATTTCAATTTGTTTTTCACATTTGTACTATGACAACTGTTAACAAGAATTGAAATAAAAGTTTGGCATAGGGGAAAAGAAATATGTTAGAAGTGATGCGATTCTTTTCTTAGGACAAAGGGATATATAATCCAAAAAAAAATCCTGTTCCTCTGATTTCCACAAAAGCAACAGCAAAAAGCACTCATACAAAAGCATGGTATGAAGAGTCATGGTAAAATAACTGATATAGTTAGGACAGAAATAATAATTTATGAAATAGTTATATGGGTGGGATTGATGCATCTGTTACAATGGTATATTCATATTTAGATGAAAGGCATACCATGAAGTATTGGAAGAAAGTTGTTTTTTTGGTCATTACTCATACGGTGCTCGATTCTTATAAAATATGTATATAAAGAAAATAATTGCTTAAAATCAATGACAAGGCTTCAATTTATGGTAAGCATTATAGAGTCCCTTGAGGTGGAATTGATTAGGAAGACAGAGAGTGACATATCTCCTCATACAATTGCACCGAAGACTGGACTGCAGCAACTTCCAGGGAGGAAAGAAAAAATTTTTGCTATTTGTAGCGGAAAAAATGGCAAGAAGAGAAAAAGGTCACATACAGTGTGTATGCAGTGTAATAAAGGTTGGTTCAGCATAGATGCTAGATGGAAAGACCTACAATAAGGGGATATGCCCTGATGCTACCCCACAATACTGAGATGGGACTATGCAAAGGGTGACAAAAAGTTATGCAATCCGCTAGTTTTTGTTTATTTAATTATGATTTTTTCAACATTTAATTTAAATTGTATTCAGATTGTAAATATAGTAGCTTCATTACAAAAAGTTTTAAAAATATGATAATATTGTGTCTGAAAGTCAAAATATTATTGTTAAAAAAATATTGTTTAAATTTATGACATTGAAATAAAAACATATATATTTCAATAAATGTAAAAGATTGTACTATTATTAAACAATTAAAATTGATCAATTTAAAAAACCCACATATAGATATGTAAAAATATAGCTTCATAATGTTTTTTTCCTAGTTGCTACATTTTAATAAAATACCCGCCACATTTGTCGCCAGCACCACAGGAAGAAGGTTTAGCATTAAAAAGGTTAAGCAATGATTTTAAGAAAAAATAGTGAAAACCCTCACATGTAGTATACATATATGGATCTGAAACCTGGCCCATTGGAGGAAGGATGATGAACATAGATTGGCCGCTTTTGAGCTGTAGGTTTGGTGAAGGATGGAGATGGTGAAGTGGACGGAGAGAGGAAAACTAATGAAGAGGTATGCTATTGAGGTGATTGCTGTGTGAAATCCAAAGAAGGCAGGGGAAAGGTGAAGAGTTGGAGGCAATGGGTTGTTGAAGGTTGTGATTCGATTGAAGGTTCCCTTTAGGTAGGTGTATAGATCTGAAACTAGATTTTTCTCTCCTGGTAGTTTTAGGTTCAAAAATAAATGACTAGTTATGTCTGCAGCAAAGGTCAATACCCACTCTTCATCAATGGAAATACCCACTCTTCATCAAACAGTAATGGCTGTGGCTTGACTTTACTTTCCAGGAAGTCACCTATTTCCTTTCTTAATTCAAACACTCTGCTCAGAACTTTCTCACACCTTAGCCATATCACTGGTGAGTAATATGGTAAATCTTGCAATTCTGTGTATGTATTTTTCAACATGTCTCTCAACTGTCGATGGTTGAGCCCATGTGACCATATTAAATTCACCACAGGATTCAGTACACTGCTAATGTCCACATATTTAGCACACAAAGCTAACTGGTGAATAATACAGTGCAATAATACATTTTTTCTCATTACACATCTGCTACACTTGTCCACCACAACTGGCAAACTGTGATCAAAATAATTAACCCCTTAACTGTTTCCATTCTATTTGCTATTCCATCGCCCCTTGATTTAATCCTGGTGGCATATAAATGGCCGAAACTGATGAAAAATTACAAACGGCATCCTTCTGTTCATTTTAGGAGGGAAATAGTATAATTTCTTTTCCTTAAACCACTAATAGTATGTTTAGGAACCGATAGATGGCAGCAGCAAGCGGTCACAGCAAAGAGAACGAAATAAAATGTCAAAAACAGAACGAAATAGAAGGACTTGACCAGAACGTAATATTATGTCAAAAACAGGTAACGGGTTAAGTCTTAAACAAGCAGAAAACTATTTCAAAACTCTGCCACTAGATGGCATTATATCATAACATTAACTGTGAACAGAAGTAGAAAAAGTAAACTGCGAATAAAGTTTTGCATTGTAGTGATCGGTTGGAAAACATAATGCACTACTGTGCACCTCTATTTTAATTCAGTAAAAACGTAACATCCAAAAAATGTGTGTGGCTGATCTTGGCTGGATACACATAAAATTTCCATAATTTTTTTGTAGATAAAAAGTTCTCCACAGGCCAGATTAGAGGACCTAGCAGGCTGCATCTGGCCTGCGGGCTAGTTTGGAGACCCCTGCTCTTGACAAAAATTTTAAGTTACTGCAATGTTCTTCGATTGCTCTAAGCTTTTGATCGTGTCGACCACCAACTACTTCTCATGAAACTTGAACGGATGGGTATTCGAGGCATACCAAAGGCTCTGATTAAATCCTACTTATCAGAGAGATTGCAACATGTATTTATCTCAATGAATGGCACTAATTTTATTTCCCAAGGTAAGGTCCTAACTTGAGGTGTTCCTCAGGGATCGATCCTTGTGCCTGCCTTGTTCCTCACATACATCAATGACCTTCCAGAGAGCTTTCAATACATTAATGGTGTTTTCCCCTTACTTTTTGCAGATGATATCAATGTTATACTTAAAACTACTACTTTTGATGTGGCCTCCTTGTTTGGAATTAAAAGTCAGTTGACTGTTGCCGATTACAGAGGTGTACACAATTCTTTTCGATCCTCAGAAAATCACGCAGTCACACCACTGTATTCCAATGTCATAGTAATTAGAATACGTTAGGTTATGGGATACTTTAGATTCATGTGTGAATCAAGTTGATGCAAGAATCATGAGATTACATAGTTTTTATGGACATTAACTCAACAGGTGTGCTGCAAGATGGCAGAAGTTTCCAAAGACAAGACTTTCACCATCCCTAAGTTGATAAGAAGCAACTATAATGTGTGGAGGGAATGGATAAAGTCGGAGATGCATCTTATGGACAAACAAGGTAACAACATCCCTGTACGAATATGTGATGTCCATGAGGGATGTAATTCACAAGATTTCATAGACTGGAAAGCCAGTTGATATGTAGTGAGTTCGCTGCATTCCTAACGCTGAGGAATTTGAAATCAGAGTATAAGTGTCTACAGCAACTCACTGATAAAAGTGGTGGAAGAAGAGCTGACATCCTGGATCTGGTGGCAAATGAGCTGAATCGAGAGATCCACACAGAAGGAAGCAGCTGGAAAAGGGGGGGGGGGGGGCTGCAAGTGTTTCATCCCGAGCCCTCTTGGCCGGTGGAAGCACTAATAGACC
>WURS02000014.1:655869-665998 GCA_011762765.2 Rhinocypha anisoptera | reverse complement strand
TCAAACAAATATTCGCATTCATAATAACCACACTGTGAGGCAGCATGACATTATCTTGACCACCATATGAGACTTCAAAGCAGAATATGCAAGCTATATACATTTAATGAAAATGCAAACATTTTAAATATCATCCTGCTGATTTCTCTTGATACTAGTAAAGCTTTATAAGAAAGTAAGGCTTAAACATTATCAGTCAGTGACTTTGAAGGGTAGGTTCAATTTTAATTTTAGCAGGTAGTTTATTATAAAAGTTTATGTGAATCATTATAAATGATGATTACAAATGTACTACAGTATTTGGTTTGATGATAACCTTCAATCCATAACATTTCAAATAATTTGCCAAACAAAGTTGTCATTATCTATTGTTTTTACTGTAGCAACCCCAATAAATTGATCCAAATACAGGAGTGCACTAAAGAAATATATGGACTACAAATAATGTCTGTGGAATTATACAAAATGAGCCCAACTGGAATCATTTAAAGGAAAGTCATTATTACCTTGTACCAGGACACTAAATTGTCTTCCTTCTCTCTTTACAAGAACCTCATCATCTCAAATAGTTTTAAAAATGGTAGCATCAGAAAAAGATACCTTTCCATGACTTCTCATCATGAAATGTGACAAACGAATGAAAACAACTCAGGAAGCAGGCACTTACGCATATGGATTTCCTCTTTTCCATATGGATGGAATCGAGTTTGCTTTCACTCCGTGAACATATGCGATTCCCCCCCCGTGCGACATATCGCATCTCCCCACTTGAAATAGTCGCTCACGATGGATCTTCTCCCCCGCCTCCTCACCACTTCTCCACCATTAGAAAGACCATATCGTTCCAATTGTCTCTCTTCAAGAAATCGAAAAAAATAGTCGTCTTAATTCATATATGTGGGTTTTACCATTAGGGTATATGCCTATACCTTTACCGTCATATTGATAATCGACTCAATTAAATGATGTATTCTGGAGGGAAACACCAATTACTACTATTACTCGAGTAAAAATCAGTAAAAAATCTGTCCACAAAGATAATATTATAGCATTACGTTCTCGTCTATACAATAAAGAATAACTTTATGATGGTGCAAACTTGGCGATAAAGAAAAGAAAGATGCTGAGACAATGTCATTTAACATTTTTTACAACTTCTTTGTTTTAATTTAAAGAGAATAAGGGTTGGCCAACTATTGATAAAGGATCAATCCAGATAATGTTAAAGTTTGGTGCCAGTAAGTGACTATTTTAGTTTTACAGGGATTTAAAGTTTCGGATTTGCACCGAAAGATGAAAAAATGGACACTTTGTTTATGCTAAAGTAACATTTCAAGAAAAGGAGATAACAAATCTTTTGTGAACAAGCTAAAATTTGGTATCAATATAATGCGATATTGATTTGGCCGTTTTCCTGTAACTGAAGTTTAAAATTGAATATCCAGAATGTTTACTCCAATATAGTTATGATTCACGGTTTCGGGCTTCACTTTGTGGAATTTCACCATGAAGGAAGAAAAATTAATAGGTAACTCTGTAATTACCACTTAATAAAATAAAAAAAAAAATTGAATTAAATGACCATGGTTTCGATAATTTTTATTCAATACACTGCGTCGAAACCATGGTCATGTAATAACATTTATGAAGTGGAATTTACTAAGTTATTCATTTTTCTTCCACCGATATAGTACTATGATTTACTGTATATGTAAATACAATGGGAGAAGATGAAACTTGATAATTCAAGGAATTTGACAAGGGGGTGTGCAAAATAAATTAATGAAGAAAAAGAACTGAAATCATGTCGACAGTGAAGATGCAGAGGACAGAGAAATGTCAATACATACATATATATATAAGAAGAAAACTGGTAGATAAAGAAGCCATGCCAAGAGTGAATTTGGAGAACAGCGTGGGTGAAATGGACAGAGTACATTGGGGGCGAACGCGATTAAGACATCAAAGAAAAGATTTACAAATGGGAAATCATATAGTCCTTTATTTATGTACTCCTCAGGGTGATTTGGAGCGATGAAATATTGTATTCGAGACTATTGGTAAATCTTCCAAGGATCAGTAATCTAATGAGTATTTACTCTCAACATATGTTTGAGGAATTACGAAGCTTATTAATAGGCATGTGCGAAGAGCTGTTCACATTGGAACGTATGCATTAGATGATGCACGTCCCGGTGATAATTGAGCATCTAGGGGCAGTGGGTGGAAACTTCAGAGACATGAGGAATGAAGATACCTATGGTTCAGTCACTCCCGAAGAAGAGACTTGGTACAGCTAGCTGGAAGGGCAATGATTTATTCAACAGATGAGATATGAATACCATACACTAATAAACACATCTCTATCATATGTTGTTTATATGCATAAACCTTCTGCCAAAATGTTTCCATTTGATATTTATACACAGAGAACCTTGACCATGAGTCATCCTGATCAGTAAAATTGAGCATTACCCAGTTCATTCAAAACCATTGATCTTTATGTTACATCATGGAAAAATGTCAAATGTCACTAGTCTCCAGGATTAAGATGTCTGTAATTGATATCTAGTGAATAAACAGGGTAAACTTATGCAATATCCTTTCAATAGGGGGACTTCACTGTCACTCCTTCCATAATTTCCTGAAAATGTTTTGTGAAAAAATTTCAGAAATGAAAATTTAGCTCAGTAAGCAATGCACATGCAAAATTGATTATTTGAAAGATTAATGGATGGAATACATCAGAGAAGATTTAAAACATAAGTTAATCAACCTTAAATTTACAAGCTGTGAAAAAACCAGGCAAATAATTATAAGCATTGCAAAATCAATTATGTAAATTCTCTCCATATTACTTTGAACATAAAAATCTTGATTCCATCATTATTGTTTGTCCATTTTTTTACAACTACTACTTTTTGAGATAGAATGTACCAGCGAATAAGGAAATTCATATACTTATCTTCTGATAACAAGAGTCAGCAGTTTTGGAAGGAATAAATGATGCACTGCTTATGCTTTGAATAATTTTATTTTTTAGAATAACAACTCGATGAAATTTTCTTATAAAGTTGACTCTGATCAGCACTGAATCCATTTCTTAATACAGAGCTACATTTGTTTGAATAAGGCTAAAGGAATATTTGAAAATAACAGATTCACTTAAAAGTGAAATGATAATAATGACACATACATACATTACACACTTATGTACACAAAATCACACAGCTTACATCCACATATACCCTTTATTATAAACAATGTCACCACCTAGCAATTTACTTAACTATGTATAAGTAAGAGAATAATGTACATATTATTTTCTATACATAAGCAAACAAATGTGGATCAATTAATGGAATAGAACAAGTTACATTTTCCTAATCCATGAAAATAAAATAATTCAATGCAATGACATGCCAAAAAACAGATAAAATTTAAGGCATATAACAGTAGGTAAAAGTGCAATTCTTAAAAGAATTAAGCAATGAGGTGAGTTTTGATTTTTCAGTATAAAAATAATTTTTTTTTTAATTCCCAATGTTTAAGAAAAATCATTCAATTAAAAATTTAAGAAAACATATGTTCATAACATTGCAGTAATGCAGCTGAATCACATCAAGGAAAATAATGAAAACAAAGGTTGCAATATCATTTGGGAACTTATCACTTGCCTCCTCAAGTACCATTATTTAATAGAAGTGTCTATGCATGTCTCAAGAATAATTTTGCAAAACTGAAAATGAAGTATGAAAGATATCATTTAAACTTATAGGCGACAGAGTAACCATAACTATGCTTGATATAATCCAAACATGTCAGCTGTTTTACATCACTGAGATGAACTCCCTTGATTTTAGCATCTTTTTTTTAACAATTGAAGGAAACAGTTAAAAAATCGCTTCTATGTTGAACTTGCATTTGAAGACCCAAATTTATGAGAGTAGTTATTTCCAGCAAACAATTTCACAGGGAAAAAAATTTTCAGTCATCATACCAAAAAATGACAACTGCATGGAACAACATTTTTTCTTTGAAATCATAAGCAGTTTCAATGAAGGAGTATTTTTTTCAGCACCAGATATGACTATATATGCACAGGAGAAACTTGGGAGGGCTATTGGACGGACGGATGGTCATGACAACTTGTTAGCCAATTATGATGTGTAGTCTACGATGGCCACAGCAATTAGGCAGCACAAAGTTTATGAGAAATGCTCGTAATATGACGGAACAATAAGACAAATGGGGATTCTGAAGAAGCACAAAAGTGTACACTTATTTAACATCACAAACACAGGCAAATTCCAAACCTTCTCATTAAGCCACAGAATTGATAGCTTTCTCTCTCCCTAAAAAGAGAAAAGGAAATACCACTAAAATTAGGTCAGTCGACTAACATTATCATGATCAAACTGCAAAAAGGTCCCTTTGGAGGATTCTGTATTGGGTGAAAAGCTGACCTAGTTTAAGAAAAAACTCACTTTCTAACAGCTTACTTGAAATAACCATAGGCAGGATACAATATGTCTTTAAAAATTTTTAGTTTGGATGGAAACATTATGAGAGAAACTATTGAAAATGGCCACTCTGAGTGTGAAATATATATACGATGAACTTCAAATGACATATGAAAAATTACATTGGCCATTGAGATTTGCAGTCAAAAGTATTCACAATGACAACAGCATCAAGAGAGAATATAACAGTGTGAATCGACGTCATCAACAGGAGGAGGTGGAAGTGAAAACTAAAACCAAAAGGTAATATTTTGGGTTCACAACAACCGCATTTCTATCTAAATGCTACCAATCATCATGGCAATCGAACCCTTTCGCACCGGAGCCCTAAACTGGTATGCAGGCCCTGCAATCAAGTGTGCCATAAAATAAAGGAAAAATGACCAAAAAAAGGTAGTCCGTACTGGGGTGATTTTTTTTTTTAATTAAAAAAAAAAAAAAAACACCCCAGTACGGACTACCTTTTTTGATGATTTAGAATGCCCGATATATATCAGTCATTCACCATGAAAGGGTTAAGAACAGAAACAATTAGTTAAAAATAAGAAATTTCTAAATGGTTTCACAGAGTGATATTTATCATGTTATTTTGTCAATTTTTTAAGACATCAGGAAAACTTTGTAAAAAAAACTGTCATGGTTCAGTCTGATGCAAGAGAGTTGCTAGTGTGTGTGTTTAGAAGTGGATTTGAGATGAAAAGGAGAAAGTCATTAAGCCGTAGTTGACGAACTACCATGGAATGCATCCGTCTGAAAATTATATCGAAACACACACTGGAAAAGTTCCAAGATCCTTTAGAAATAAAAATCTTCATAGAAAAGATAATCATAAAAATACAGCGGTTTAGAAAGTAAACTTCCAAATTGTGCCAAGTGAAGTTAATAAATTTTCAGTAAACAATGGCCACATGTGTATTCAATTATAAATATGTAGGCTCCTCTCCCCGCCAATGATGAAAGGGGGGAGAGTCCATTTCGCACACCCTGCCAGGTCCCACCCCCCCGGACAGAATTAAACTATGAGAGGAGGGACAAAAGAAACGTGTCGGTTGGTCAAAGGATGACCACTTGCCACCCTCCACACAAAAAAAAAGGGTGGGAGAAAATTTATATGCCCTGCAACTGCACACCAGAGGTTGCCATAACATAATTTCAAAGTACATTAGGAAAAAATAAACCCAGCCAAACAAAAAATAATTGGCCTCTGCATACTTTCTGTCGGGGTTCCCCTAATGCATTTAGCACTTAAACCTTACACAGCCCATTAATTACTCCTATCTTGTTAATAATTACATCTCACTAGCCATCTACCCTATATATGAGTAGGCTATGTTAAAAAAGATATTATTTTACATTAGTGAAGGAATGATAAGGTGATAAATAAAAATATAGATTAAATAAACTTAACCAAGACTAGAGAGCATTCATATCAGCAGTTAAACTACAGAACCCACATATTCAATGCGATTTCCACCACTCATATTACTGGCATGATTTGCATTCAATCAGTGCACATGATTTAATTAAGGCCATGTTATGGCCCCAATCACGAAACACGATGATCAGAAATGGAATCCACTCAATTCATAATAAAACAATCATATAAAGAAAAATACCTAATGTGTCAAAACACCAACAATTCAAGCTTCAAGACATTTAACAAAGATCATATTCTTGAAGAAGAGAAGTTGTTATTTTTCTTGCGTGTACACAAAGTACATCATAAACAGGTGGACGACCAACAATAGTTTTGCATTTTGAACGATTAATTATTTAACTCTCTTGTCATAAAATTAAATGACTCACCAACAATTTTGAACATCTATGACCTGAATGAAGGAGAAAATAACAACAGCAGTAGAAAATGACTTTTATACAAAGGTGTGAATGGAGAGTGATATGGCGGCACGCGTTGCACTTTGGGTGTTGCAATCAAAACACATGGTTAAGTGATAATAAAATGTTATGAACAATTGGCCGATAGCAAATGGGATATATTACAAAAAATAACTCACTGGTGAAAAATCAGTGCACACACAAATCTGGATGAGTTCATCAGTAAGACACTGGACAATCACACAAGGAACATGACTCTTTAATTGAAATCATTTAAAAACTATTAAGTCCAAACCTGTTACGCTGTGATGAGCATTGCAATTTCAACCCTGACTCACTGTCATACATAGGTACACTCGTATTATTCTTGGATGAAAATAGTTATGGGTTTTTGAGGATGGAGATGAAAACAAAAGAATGATGGGAAAGAATAAATGGTTAACTCCTCAAGTGTCTCCCCATCCTAGGATATTTTCGTACAAAGTGGATCCTGGCAACCTTCTGAAAATCCTTCTTGAACCTTCAGGAGGGGAAGGGGACTAGGTCATAGGATGCAAAATCAGAATGCCTAATCTTGCTGGTAACCACGACCACGGAGAGGAAGGACGGCTGACGGAGGGTGAGTGGTCAAGGATGAATTGCCTCCATTCATTCCCGACTGCACTTCGAGACTGTCAATTGAGTAGCCTGTGATGCTGTCTGGACTCTGAAGAGATGCTGCATACAGAGCATTGACGGGTGTGATACCACTTCCATTGTGATCAAACTGAGTGCTGTCATAAACACTGTTATTCTGTGAGAGAGAAAGAAATAAACAAAATGTTATACCTTTTTGGTCAATCCCTTTCATGTGATCATTCAAATCCAATGTGTAAGTATAAGATTGTAATTATTTATTTGAGTTATTTTTAAAATATCAAAAAAAACATCACTATACCAATTACAGTAGATATTTTAACTACTTTTTTTGTAATGGGGATGAGCCACACAAACGTCAATGTCCTAATTGGAGGATGAAAAATCCACCTAGCTGGGATTCGTACCAGAGACCTCCAGGTTGACATGAGGATATTACCCTACTACCACTGAGGCAGGCAATAATTGTAAACTACATACAATAATACCAAACAGTTTCCAATCCAAACTCATAAGCTACTGAGGAACATAGGAATTCATATCATGCTAAGATCTTAAATTAAAAATAATTATGCCAATTAAAAAAAATCATGTTTTTAAAACGAACTCAAAAGTATGGAATAATTTCTCCTATCCTCATAATGAAACATTGGAAAAAAATTTGTGATTGTGAATTTTAATAGTTTTAAAAATAAATGTAAAATTTAAAAAGAAAAATGTGGGGTGCATACTATAGGTAATTGACGCATGGATAGTTCACCTACATCTAAGACTTGTGCGTGTTTCCCCAATGACAGCAACCACCACCCTCAACACTCCCCCTACTATTACCCTACCACATGCACCCCCCCACTAATAAAAGTTCTGTTTACTATTCCTCCAGACCAAAGGAGAAGTTAATAATAATAATATAATTTATTATTCAGTAGGTCAAGATGACATAGAACTCATCAGTTTATAACAATTACAATATCACAAGATAAAGAGTCATAAAAGAAATCATAGCATACACATAAATACATAAAAATAAGGCCATGAAAATGTGAATGACAAGAGAACAAAAAATTACACTTGCAGCTTGTCATTGAAAAACTTATCAATACTGTAGTATATTTTACTTTGTAGTAGTTTACATAATTTTAATTTAAATGTAGAGGGACAGGAAATATTTTTTATTGATTGTGGAAGTTTATTGTAGGTTTAAGAGACAGAGTGATGAGGACCCCGCTTTGAACAGGTTAGATTTTGACTAGTTAGATGAATATCTTCTCTACCATGGGTCATGTACTTATGAGCAGTAGTGTTAGTGGGGAACAGAGAGGGGTTATTTTTCACAAAAATAGAACACTGCAGAATATATATGCAAGGGAGGGGTAGAATCCCAAGATTTTGAAATATTGGCCTACCTGGAGATCTGGTAGAGACCCCAAAAATGGCTTTAACAGACTTTTTTTGTAAAGAAAATACTTTTAAAGCAGCCCTAGAATTACCCCAGAAAATGATATGTACCATATGAAATCAGTTGATTCAATTTAGAGTACATGACGGTATATTTTTAGCATTTCATGGTTGACTTTGGAGGCATCTAATCAGCTTTTGTAGAAAAATATTATGGGCTACAGGTATTTTGAATTTGGAAGTGCATCGCAGGGCTCCTTAGAAAGGTATGGGTTGGTGAGCTGAGAAATGATAAGATGGGTTTCTATTGGCTCTTTATTAATTAAAAGAACTTCAATGTATGCATGGCCTGAAGGTTATGAACATAATATAATGCACTTCCATCTTACTTGAAAGACTTGACAACATTTGTATTATTCAAAAGATGTGTAATTTCCTTCTTAAGAAGTGCTTACACAATGTAGATGAGCTACTTAAGTCCTCTGTATAATGACGTTCTTTTTTTGTGCAATATGCTTTGTTTGTGTAATCTGTATTTTTTGATATGTTCTATACATGTCTGGCATGTCTCTGGGACAAAATAAATGGTTAAATGGTCATAATAATGCACACAGAGAGCAGGAAATCAGAGTCATTCCAATGTGGGTGGTGGATTTTGAGACAAGTATGTAAATTGATTTGGACAAAAAATGAATTGAAAATCGATTTACAGAAGAAAAATACATAACCTGTCTCAAAAGTTGCAGTAATAAATTTTAATTATCTCCTAATTTTCTCCTCCCTAAATGCTGTGGTTACTGCTGTCACTAGATTTGCTTTTTTTTTCTTCCCTGCTTCTCATAATTCTCAAGATTTTTGTAGTTCCTAAAGGATTCTGGGGGATTCTCATGGACTGGCATGGCATTTCGTTCTGATGTGAGAAGAATTCTTTTAAATCCGCTTCAGTTGATATTTCATCATAGGAGGGGTAAGGGATAGCGTGGAGGGTTGGGGAGGTGCAGATATGTAGAAGTTCATGCTTTCTAGACAGCATATGTAATGTAACCACAATTTTATGTCGAGATTAGACCTACTTGAATACTCATAGAGATGTGCAATATGCACTTCCTTTTTTAAAGTAACAAGTCCTGAATGCAGTTTGAATGCTATTTTCATAGATGGATAATGAAGAGAAAAGATGTGTATTATTTTCAGGCCATTTTGGCAAATGTAATGGGTCCTGGCTAATACAATTTTATGGAAAGTAACTCTGGTATTACAGTTTCCAATTATGTTTTGAAAGATTTTTGGCGATATGTTGCAAAATTTTATAAATATACCTGTAATAGTAGAAAAATTGGCAAGGTAAGGTTTGAATGTTAGTTAAGAAAGTCTTAGTAAACATAAAAAAGAAGTTACTTAATCCTTCGATAATAAATAATAATAATAATCTTTATTCATCTTGAATTAACAAGCATAGCAAGTGCTATGATATATGTCGTCAAACAAATGAAATAAAAAATAAAACACACACAAACAACTATAAAAATAGAAAAAAACAATCATATTCTTTACATTAAAATATTAGATTAGAGAAGACAAGATCATAATACTCCTCCAGGGAGTAGGGGGGTTTGGAGAAGAGCCAGTCATAGAGAACCCTACAGAAGACCTTATTGAAGACTGTTTTGGCAGAGTTAGGGAGCATATTAAAGAATTTAATTGGTAAACCCTCAACTTTGTATGTTTTGCTTAGT
>WURS02000014.1:632833-655769 GCA_011762765.2 Rhinocypha anisoptera | reverse complement strand
AAATATTGCTGTGGCTTTCATTTGAAATAGATACATTATTGCTGAATCACTTTCTTTAAATTTCATTCTAACTTCAAGAGGCACTGGTTACTTGCCCCTCCATCTCTATGGCAGCCCCTTTCTCGAATTTGTCCACTGCCAACTTTTGTTTGCCCAGTGTATTTTTTCAACAACACAGTTTTTACAAACTCAAGTAATATTAGTTCAAAATGAATTCCTAACATTTTGCTGAGATCATACCATTTTCAAACGAAATTCTATGATTAGTATTAACGATGTTGTTATATCAAGTGCTGAAATCATACCAAGGAATACTTTATGTTTTCATGCGTAAAAAGGTAGTTACAAGCATAAATATCTCACTATACTTATTTATGATGTTTGCTATATTTCCAGGGTCATATGAGATTTTTCTCTTTAACTTCCTTTGAATATTTTCATTATAGCAAGTAGTTTTTCTTATAATTATATTGCCTGGCAAAGCAAATTCTTAGGGACTTAGACTCAGCTAGGGGTAAATGTTTTATTGCTCATTTCTGTTGAAATTTATGCATCAATGTAATTACTATTTTCTTAGACAAACTTACCTTTTCTCACTATGAAATGCTTCACCTCTCCTTCGTTCTGGCTTCCCCTTGGTTCTTTCAGTATGTTCTATAAGTGTCCAACTTGAGATCTTAGTTAATACTGATGTTAGAATTTCATTTAATATTGCATATGCACAGAGAATTACATGAAATTCATTTCTTATTATATTTGTTGATTTTTTAAATAATTTCTCTTGCAAAACCACTCGATATAGACAAAATTGACCATTGAAACATGCTGTGAGTGGGACAAAATTCTTGTTCCGAAAAAATGTGATAATCTCATCTTACAGAAAAGATTAATTAGTCATAATATTCTCACCTCAACATGAATAATCAATAATTTCCCAACATTTTTGTCAATTTACTTCACTTCTTTTAAGGAGTGTGTATGAATATAGGATATTGACTGTTTTTTATTCAAAGGGGAGATAGACCCATATTGTTTGAAATCAATTCTTTCGGAACTGGATGTAATACATGAGATAAAGATTGAAAAGACTTACCTTAACTTACACTGGAAAAAAGGTCATTTCTATATCTTATAGGATCAAATATGTATAAATTTTTTTTATTATAAAATAAAAAATAAAACAAAAATAAAAAAAGTAAAAAGTTATTTCGTAAAATATTTTTTAAATGGTTGCTTGCAAAAAGAAGTGGTTATGTACATGTAATTTATAAATGATGTAATGTCAGCATATTCTGTATACGTTTAGGATATAAGCCAATTGTTATTTCAACATGAATTATTCTATATTTTACTATTATTTTAACTAGTATCCTTGTTTGCTTCTTCCAGGTATGTAAAGTATGAATAATAATAGCTCAAAAAATACTGAAGAGTGTTACATTTGCTTGGTTTACACATGATAATTAATAGTTTTGTTGTATCAATGTATGTGATGAATATAAATGTATGTACCTATCTACATACATTATATTTTGATTTAATCCCTAGGTACTTCCTTATGACAGAGAGTATATTACTATTTTATAATAGAATTTTTAGTGACTTTTTAACTGATAAATAATATTCTGAAACACTTTCATAAGTCCTTTGTTGAAATGATATTATCCTCTGAAGTTGGGCAATATTTATAGTGCTTGAAAAATGGTTGCACCAATTTATTTAATATGAATTATTTTGATAAGATCACAGGCAGTGCGCCAAATTACTTTCATGTACCACTTTAATGATAGCATTTGTATTAGTTCCATTATAAAATTGTTAAGTGTTTTACCTTTCAAAAACAGATGATAACAAGACAAAGAATTGTCATTATTGCATTTTATATACTATATCATACTGTATTTACTGTACCTACTGATCATTTATCTTTCTAGGCATTTAAAATATTAAGCCTCTGTTTTTATGATGGATCTCATCTTTTTCATCTGCATATCGCCCGTTATCATATTGTGAAACTTAATTTGCAATAAAGTCACCCTGATATAAAATTTTAAAAATGCATGTCAAGTAAAAGTGTTTTATACACTAATGACGGTGTCTCTCTGATGACTGTAGTATTTAGAAAGAACAGCTAATGTAAGCATAGCTACCATGTTTGATTTCACACTGCCTCTTCCTCTCACACACGGAATGCCTCTCCTACTCTTCCTCTCTTCTTATTTTGCAATTGCTTTCCGATTCCTCTCTCCAACGGCATTCATGTCAGTGTTCACACTATCCAACCATCTTTTCTTTAGGTCGTCCCCGACTCCTGGAGCCATCCGGTTTTTCCACGTTAAGCCTTTTAGACATTTGATCATTCCCCATCCTTAAATCCTTAATATATGTCTGGCCCATCTCATTGTAAAAATTTTTATATTTTTCACAATATCTGGTTTTTGAGAAGAGTCTGTATAACTTAAAATCATATTGTCTGCGCCACACAGACCTTGATCATTTATTGGCCCAATTATTTTTCACCCAAATGTCCCCAGTATTCTTTTTCAGTGTTATTAATCACCCACATCTCTGAACCATATGTCAGCACTGGCCTTATAAGTGTCTTATATAATGTTATTTTTATTTTTCTACTGGTGGTTCGTTCTTTCAGTTGTCAACTTTAGATGCAAACAGTTGTCCATAGTAACATCTATTTGCCAATATAATTCTGAGTTGAATTTCTTCACTTGTACTGTTCGTATTATTTAAAAGAGAATCAAGATAGATAAATCTGTCTACACGCTCCATCTTAAATTTACCAATTTCTATATATGGAAACGACAATTGTGGGTAATCTTTCGAGACAACCATATACTTCAGTCATATATATATAATCAAAACATTCAGCCTACCAAATATAACTAGAGTAAAACCTCTACTTAACAACTTCCCACTTAACAAACACTTCCCTTGAATGAACAAATGCTATTGGTCCTGCCAACTTCCAATGTAACTTCCAACTGTAAACTTCTCATTATCGAACTCCCACTTTATGAAAACTCCATTTTAACAAATTGGAATATTGTCCTTGTCCTGCAATATTTACTTCTTCATGGTGAAATTTAATTAAAACTTAGTTATTCTATTATATTTTATGTGATATTTGCGGTTTCATATAGTTAGTTAGCCAATCAGATTCATTAGGAACAAGCTAATCAGAAATATCTTTCCTTCCATTACATCAAACGTTCAGTTGCATTCCATTTGATATTACAGCTCCTCACATGATAGCTGCAACAGCCTCACAGATGTGTTCAATTAATGAAATATTGAGTGCATGAGGTGTCCAGTATATAATCTTTGATTAGATTGCCACCAATTCCACCTGTACTAGAATATAGGCAGTCAGAACTTATAAAG
Source organism: Rhinocypha anisoptera (assembly GCA_011762765.2). NCBI lineage: Eukaryota > Metazoa > Arthropoda > Insecta > Odonata > Chlorocyphidae > Rhinocypha > Rhinocypha anisoptera. The sequence continues at coordinate 652,370 of WURS02000014.1, read as the reverse complement.
CCCTGTTTACATGATGCAAGTACCTACTTAGTACCTGAACAGAGGTGCATTAAAATTTGTCTTGTAAGCATAATAACTTACTAAAACCTCTGCATGAAAAATAGTTTGTTCTAATTTTGTGCAACTTTCTCACAAATTTCAGATTTCATGTTGAATGGACGTGTTCAAGTAAGTGTTCCTCACCAAATTTAGTGTTACTTTGTAACCAACAGAAATAAAAATAAATGAAATGAAAGTGCCACATAATTTTCATTGCCCTTTGGTCTTTCAATGGAAATAATAAGCTTTTGTTTATATTGATGTGTAGCATACTATATACCCGTCTTTGAAAATGTAATTCATCAATGCTAAACTTTGCATGAAAAAGGAAGTTTTAACATCAATTCAATGCTGGGTCCTCGCGTGATAGTTTTAATAGCACCACCTGTGGTTAAATTATTGATAAGTCCGGTCCCATCCTGATGACCAGTAATTGATTAATAAAATATCTAATTAAGCAAGTATTATGCAATTCCGAAATATATTTTTCTCGTCTAAGAATTAAATCCTCTCGGGTAAATTTCAGAAATAGGTATGCAGAAATATTTAGTGTTCGAATATTCATTTCACCCGCTCGCACGCTAGCGCTGCTGATCGTTACGGCGATTGTGACAAGCTTTATGTTATTAATTTTACCAGGAGATGTCACTACTGTTCTCAACGTACACGTCAATGTTGCTTGAGCCCTTATAAGTCGGTGAAGGAAATTTGCTCCGCAGTGGTGTTACTTCATTCATATTAGTATATATCAGCTTAATATGGATGTCTCGAGTGAGTAATTCTACAGAAAATCAAATTTTGTTGGATGTCATGTCCTTGTCATGTGTTCAGTAATGTTCTGTTCGTTTTGCTATTAGCCATACTTAAAGCTATTTAACATTATAAATTAATTTTTGTTGCCGGTTCGAAGAAATGAGAGTTCTGACAGATTAAATTTAAAAATTGTCCGAAGTATGCACTTGAAATATTTATTAACATCAGTGTAAAATGTATATTGCAGTTGCAACAAGTGAAACTTTGTACAGACATTTTTCATTCGTCGGGATTATTTGATTCTTTTTCATCTGGTATGTGAAACCCACAGGACTTAGGATCTTTTAGCGAGTTTCTGCGTAGTACTTAACATGAGCTACAGTTTGTATAAGTTTTCAATCACCACTTCGTTCCACCATCTTTTTAATATGAATATCCACCATATTTTATTTGTACATACTACACAAAACATTAGTGCGTGAATTTTCATCAGATCGTCATATAATCGGCGTTACTGGTGATTAGCCTCTTCATGCGTTGAACTCTCTTCTTTGGCGGCTTGCATCGGCTCCTGTTACTGTTTGTTTTTTTCTGCGGTTGTGACGTAATCAACCCAGAGTTTTGTGGTGATCGTGAAAGCATCACGGGCTCTAGTGGATATGGAGGTGGACGTGGCAGACCGTCACGAAGTTATAGTCATATTTTTTTAGATAGATATTTAAAGAGCTTTTGAAGACTTATCCATCCGATTATGATTATTAGGTGACCTTAACTTTTATAGTGATAATGTTTTAATTGTGTTCAGTTAGAATTATGGCCTATAGAGTTAATGGAAACAGTTCCAAAGACAGGCGTATGGGACTAATGTTGATAGACGCTGATGGTGAGGAGTATATGGAGGATTGTGTTACGGAATGGCAAGATGACGGTGAAGTTCTCCTAGTTCCTGGGACAGATTGCGATCCGTGGTCAGACGAATACGCCTTTCGCCTCCATAGGGCCAACCCTAACATCCCCGAAGATCAGTCCTCTGCTTCACTGTCTTCCAGGACTTTAAGCGCTTGTAGTTTAGCGGCAGAGTTTGAGTCACGGGGTTGTTTACGAGTTTCATTTGAAGACCTCACAAAGCCAGGGGGTAATGACTTTGCTGGTGGTAGATTGAACTTGCGACGTATGCTGAGAATTATAAACCCAGGTGTGATGTGTTCTTTCGGTTACCCTAAGGGAAATTATTGTTTTTTATGATAATGATGCTGCTTCGGAGTTGGCATAGGTCCACTAGACCGGATTCTCCCTCGCTCAGCCGATCGTTTCACGAGATTAAGGTCGTGTGGCAAGCGCGGGGAGGAGCGGATTTCTCTTTCCTCTTGGCCCCCTTTATTCGTGGCCCATGTAAAGGGCAGAACGTGATTAATATCGTCACCCTCTCCTATTCTCTGGTTCAAACATATTTTATTATTGAGACGTGTTTTCAGTGGCCATCGTTGCTGAATATCTGTTTTTAGCAAAATATTTTAGAAAAGTTGAAAATCAAAACTATGTTACTGTTAGTTTCCATGTAGAATATATGTTTTCATTTACTGATGAATAACTTTTTTTTTACCATATCCAGGTGCGGTAGAGCCTCCAACCGATGCATCTCCTGATTCTGGAATCAGTGAGTTACACAATGCAACAGCTGAAGAACAAGCCAAGCAGAGAGAGGAGTGGATGAAGGAGTTGGCTGCGGTGAGCTGCCTCTCCATTTATGGGAGTTGTAATCTTAATTAGAGTGAAAACCTCTAACCAAAATATCCATTGGAATGCTGCTGGCCATTGCTATAGGTTCAGGTTCATGTTTAAAATTTGTCTGTGAATCTCTTGCAGCATAATTTATGAAAACTTTCAGCATTTCAATATTATTAATTCAATACTGGCACAAGCCTTTAGTTATGCGGTCAGCCACTGACAATCTGTACTGTGTACAGGAGGAAAAGGTTTACCAGAGTAGAGATTTTAAATAAATTTTGATTCACATTAGTCACTATAGATTCTAAATTCTACCATTTTTTTTGTCTTATCCTCCTTGCAGTTTTGAGCTGCATAGGTATACCCACACAAATATAACGTAACAGAAAAACTAATGGAGGATAATAGTAATTTTTAACTAGGCTCATGCATCTCTGTAAAGGCAGGTCATCATTTTCAGTGAAATTTTTTTTTACTAAAATCATCAAAACCACAATTAGTCTATGAAAATGCACAGGACAAACTTTCTAGGAATTTTTTCCATTTATCCCATACAAGATGACCCATTCATTCCAAAGAATTTCCCCAATAGTTAGGTTTATGTAATCTACTTCTTTGGGGTTCTGGCATAACAAATTTTCTTAGTACATGTGTATCTTCAAAGTTGTTATTAATTGAGGAATGTGATTGCCCTTTAGCTTATTTCCGTTAAGCTTGATTTCAAGTGTTTGTTATAGAAATATCCTTTGCTATCACTATTATGATAATATGACTATAACACACACCAAAGTATGTCAGCTGCCTCTCAATTTCACCAAGTATTCCATGAATTTTAATATAACTTGGAAGATTTGTTTACCTTAACGTTTTGTTTTGGTATTGTGGGATGGGTGTTATGTACTATGCCCAAGTCATTTTTATTGACTCATTTTTTTCCTCCTTATGTTTCATTATGCATTTAACCCTTTCTTTATTTTAAATTTTAGATTGAAGGTGATATCCAAACTCTACACCTCGTTCTTGACTCCAGAAGAAAGGCTGCCCAAGAACTGAAGAGAAAGTTGGGCCTTACTGGGTGGCGTGAATTTGCAGAGGACATGAACCAGGGAATCAGGAATGTCAAAGAGTCAAATGTGTAAGTTAACATTTTTGGTGTTAAAATTTACTCGTCTTAGTTTCACTTAATCAGGCCAGACAACCTGCCAAATCATAAATTCATGGCATATTAGTTCCACCATATTGTCACATACACATGGTTAGATAATGATAGTTATTATTGAAGTTATTATTGGAGTACTTTTATCTCAACAGAATGGGCCTTATAGTGATCCTAGTGGTAAATATTCTAGTGAGGAGCCTTCAAAAAACTAGTTATCATTTATATCTCCAGTTTGGAAGCTTCTGATGTCTCCTCACAAACGATGATGACTTTAGTAGCTTATAAATATTGGGTTGGAATCAGATTTAATATTGGTCAATACGTCAATACGGCTTAGCACTTTACTGACATTCTTTACTGTTAAGTTTGTATGATTCAAGAGAGCAAAAATGAGTCTGGTTAATATTTGTTGTTGATTTCATGATAGTTATGAAGGTGTAATATTGATTTGTGGTTTTGTTAAGCAAAAGCTACAGGGGATAATTATTCTCTGCTTGTATTATAATATCCCTACCCTTGGACTACGGCTTTGACATGGTGGGTAGGGTTGATAAGTTTGATGACCCCTAAAGTGTTACCATATCATACAATAGTATACTCCTGGTGAGATTGTCACCCATGTGAAATGAATTGTAGAGTGCTTGCCATATGGAAGCCAATTTATTCAGTGTTTGTTCTCTGAAGGCAGACGGTAAACCCTCTGATGCCAGTGGCGTGATAAGATAAAGGGGTGGTGTCATTTTACATTATCCGGGAAGAAAGAGAAAGCAGCTTGCTTAAATGTTTCTAGAGGTTATGATGATGCAGTAAAAAAATATGAACACTGCATGCAAAGGATTCAGGTCACTGCGGTGGGTTTTGTTTCTGGATATGCACAGCCAATGCATCCATGGTCATCATCCCAAGAAATCCTTTTGTAATAAAAAACAGTGGTAACAAAGGAGATGCAAAAGACAGCCATAGTGTAATAACAAGACCAATACTGCTTTCATGGTAAACAAAGGGAAGAACAAGTTGTGCGGTGGTGACCTTGATCATGTCTAATCCTGCATTATAAACTGCAACAAGAGTTTGCCATTCAGTCTATTGTTGCTCATCATTCCAGAAGAGTGTTAAAAGTCAAACAATGTGTTAAATTTTAAATGTTCATTAAACTGGAACATTATGCCATGGCATGTTTTCAAGTGCTTTTCAGTTTTCAAGTTTATTGCAGTTCTTGTGTTGCTTGTGTCTGTTTGTCCGGCATCATACATTCAGTGGAGGACAGGAGAATGTGGAAGATGATGAATGTCCAGGACTTCATTGCTCTTCGGGAGGATAAAAGAAAAGTAAACAAGATGGGCAGATTACTTGAGGGTTTGAATGATAACTGAAGTCACAAACATTGACATAGATACTATGTGCATGGGAAATATTGTGTGAGCATTTCAACATGAAAGAAGCATGTGGCAAGATATATGCCAGGGGTTCTCATAGTAAAACAAAAAGGCCTAGCAATGGGCTATATTTGCATGAATGTGAGTTGATGATTTTTTTCCCTTCTTGACTTCTAAAGAGTGTTCATGTTTCAATCGGAAGCAAATCTTCGATTGCTCAATCTCGATATTTTCATTTCCAGCGTAGGAATGTGAATAGTAAAATTCTGTTCCAGTTAAAGTTTCATTAACCACGACTCAAGTCACAAAATATTTGTATGATTGGTTACAATTTACCCATATTGGACTGTGAAGAACCTTGGCACTCTGTTACAGTATAAACTGTACTGAGTTACAGTACAAACAATGTTGCTGCATTAGATTCAAAGCAACATTATGAACGTCTTAATTTTCCACCATTTACATTTATTTTCCGTATGGAGATTGAGAAGACGTGGGTCATCTTAGAATCGGGTTTGTCTTAAATTCGTGCAAATACAGGAATTGGAGTAATTCACTTTGGGTATGATTTTGGTAGTACTTTAATGCTCCAACAGCAATAGTAACAACATTATACACATGCTGATTTTTTTTTGGTTACATGCTTTTACTGAAAGGAGATGTGAATTTATTAGTGGAACACACAAGACCTGCACTTGTATTTGTCGAATAAAATTACACTCGGCATTTTTCTTTACTGTTGATCACATTTTCTCTGCACTTAGCACACAACAATTTGTTGCATGCTGGCATCACCTTTATACTAGGAAAATCAACTCTCATGGACATAAATCTTGGAGATCATTTATCATTTTACTGCATTTTTCCCTATGGGAAATTGTTGAACCATCATGTTTGAGATGTTTTCCATTTTCATCATTATGAAACTGGTGTCCAGTCTTATTAAATTGAGAAAACATGTTTATACTTAATCACCTATGAAGATTATTTCAGGGATGTATTTTTCCTCTTGTGTAATTTATTGGGATGAGTTTTACTGCCGGGTGAAATGGGATTGATCAAATTTTTTTGTCAGCAATTAAAATTTTGCAGAGATAGATTAAAAACAGTTGTAGAAATGCAGCACTATCACTTAATGCTCAATATGCATATATATATAATCTGACATTCTCTTATAGTACAGGCATCGAGTACCTACCAGATGGTACAGTGGTAAAACTAAGACCAACCAACGTTTATTGCATTTGTCGGAAAAGCTTTTAAAAGGAGGACGAGTGTGCTGTGGATCTTAAAGGGTATCAAGAGTGGTCAACAAGTGGAGGGAAGATTGCCACCCGCTCTTGTGTTTGGAGAGCAGGTAACGGTCATAAGATGCAGCGAAAGCATTGGAGAATAATGAGTAAAGAAAAGCATGAGATGGGGATGTTCACTGTTGCCACTGATATTCAGTGTTGACGTCGAGAATGCCATTAACGAGGTGAAAGAGAATTGATGTAATGATCTCCAGACTTTTTGGAAGTGATCCACGATTTGAAAGAAAAAATGACACTGGTATTTCCACATCAAAATATTTATTCTTCACGACCAGGTTTCAATGTATAGCATCATCTTCAGGCCTACCTGAAGATCTACATGTCTACCTGAAGATGATGCAACTTGTTGAGACCTGGTCGTGAAGAATAAATACTTTGATGTGGAAATACAAAGTGCCGTTTTTTCTTTACAATCATGAAAGAGGAGTCAAGAGGATTACATTGCAGTATAATATGCAGCAGAGGTATCTAATGTGTTCTTCGAGGGAAGGCTTAATATGAGAAAAGACAGATGAAGGGTAAACAAGAGTGAAAGAGAAGTGACGGTCCACAGGTCATCAAATCATTGCTAGGGAAGTAGGTGATTGGTCTTGTAGAAGAATTCTGCTACTTATGAAGGAAGATCATCAGTAGTGGAAGAAGCAAGGAGGTAGTTGGTAGCAGAATAGGCCATGCAAAGAAGGCATTCTTTTGGAAGAAATGCAAACAATATTAATCTGGAAATGATGACTAGGTTCATCAGGTCACACACTTTAATGCAAAAGTGAGGCATGAACATTATCGCCATCAGTGAAAAATAATAATTGACATTAGAGATGGGACGAATAGTAGTTTACTCCAATTAAATGTTTTTCTGCTAAATTATATGTTTCTGTTTAAGTAAAATACTATATAGCCTTTCTTTACATGAGTCCATAGACAGGGAGTTGTATGGGATTTTCCTCCCCTCGATATATTTTAGAACCACAATGACTACACACAGCATATTTGTCAGTTTCTAATAACTGAAAATAGCACCATACAATATACACGACGACCCACTTGAAATTTTGAATGTGATCTGGAAAAAGATGATTAATGGCCATTATATGTGTGCAGTAAACATGTCAGTTTTGTTGGTGACATAGATTTTAAATTTGATTTTTTCCTTGTTTTTAAGTTTTTTATTATTTTTTAAAGGCATTTTTATAGTCTAATGTATGAAGATAACTTGATTACTCCTGGAAATATATTTGGTACTGGCTAGATAAAAGCAGTAGATAGATAATGGGTAGTGAATGCAATGAACTTGAACACCTGTCAATATTTAAGTTTACTAACTTTGATTTTTTGTCCATAAGTTACTAATTCCTTCTTCATTTGTTTATGTTTTCATGCTATCCCTATTTTTACATTAGAGCTCACTTTTATAAATTTTATTTTCTGGTGGTACCAAGATAAATGATTAAATATATAGTATCTTTTCACAATGTATTCAAGGGTGGGCAGAGTTAATGAAAGTATATTTTAAGTCAAAGGAATAAATTGGTGACATAGTTCAAATTTTCTTTTTGAAATGAACTATAGTTCTAAGGCAGTAACAAATGTGGAACTTTGAGGAATATGGAACATTGATAGTCAAATGAAGTTTGTTTTGTGTTTCATTATAGTTGTCCTTGCTTGTTTTAAAAGTTAATTTTTATAGAAGTATTATATGGGTCTCTGAACCCTTGCGTACCGAAAATATTTGATGAGTCAAGAATGAAGTCTTGTAAAATGTGGGTGAGAAGTTTGGCTTGAGCTAATAGTTTCGAGTGGCCTATTGGGTTTGAAGAAAGCAGAAGAGGGCCAATGGAGGAGATAGGTGGTGAGTCTTTTAAAGCTGTATTTGGGTGGAGAATTCTTGTTACATTGGGAAGATATTGGAAAATGAAGAGGCATTTTTGACAGCTTAAATTTGCTTACTTTAAATGTAGAGAATGTGCATAAAACTCTTTGAAACAATTTTTTTTGCATAAGAACTTGAGAAATTTTCAACTTTTTTCTGGGATTGAAATTTTACTCTTGATGCTTTTAATCGGAACCTAAGTGGTATCTGATACTACTGCATCTCTTATTATGACTTTTCCTTAACGTTTTCTTCTCTTTGTATGATTTTAATGCATTCTTTTTTTGGTTGGTGTTTTTTATTGAAATGTACCTTAGTTACAATTCCATTATCATATTATTTTCTTCCACTATCTGGTTTGATCCTGGGTTGCAGGTGCGTTAAAGTAGGAGAAACAGTGAACCAAGTGGCCGTGGCTGTTGTTAGTGCTCCAATGTGAGTTGATTTCATTAGCCCCAAGACTTCCCAAGTTCTGTGACCAGTGTTTATCCATTAGTTCTTACCCACAGTGAATTAATTGTAATGGATACCAAGATTCCCCTTCCCTAACTTTGCCATCAGATCTTGTTCTAATTTTTAGTATGCCTTAAAGATAATATTTTCACCCTTGTACCATTAAATCCCATTTTGTTTATTCAATTGTGCATGAATTTTTACCCTAGTGAGTTATACGTCTGTAGAAGAATATATGAGTGCTTCACCACACTAGGTAATGGCCTACAAGTGGTAAGGCGTAGAAATGGCCTATACATGTCCAAGAACTTATTTGCACATTTGGTCCATGTAAATCTTTATGGCTAGGTGACACTAGAAATGTTTATAGATCATTTTAACCTATGTCACCTAAAGTATGAAAGTATGCATTGAAGTATGAAAATTTTACTGAAGAAATTTGGTGTCCTTTGCCTAATGAATGTACATCACCAGTTTGAGAGAGACTCTGCATCTTGTGAATAGGTGGCTGATTTTAATTTATTTCATTGTCATTTTATATCACTTTCAAGCCAGTTCCTTGTGTGTCTGGTGAAAGGGATGATTATTTTCCTTTGACTCAATTTTTACTAATAGGGTTAGGGTTATTATTTTATGGAGTTAATTGATATTATATCAGGTGGAAAAAATGATGAAAAATTTTTCTCATCAAAACAGTTTTTTTAACTAAAGATGCTGTAGGTAAACTAGTTTTAATCACCAACATCTGAAACGAAAAGAAAATAAATTTTATGGGATCTAGGTGAACGTTGTTCCTATAGGCATCTTCTTTTAAATTAAATTTTTATTCAAGTTTATACTGTAGAATTTTATAATCTACAAACTACTTAGCTTACTTAAATATTTATTTGGTAGTAACAATCATATATATATTCTGTTTCTGCTTAGAATGGCTTTTCCAGAATAAGCAACTGCACACAACAGTTTAATGGTGCCATTAATCAAAGTTATTGTTCTTGATTAATTTATCTCTAATGAAGAAGGAGGTGCAGGCAACTTCTTTTTTCCTAGGATTAATCTGACAGAAAGGCACAAAATTGTGCCATTTGTACTCTAGTCAATTGATAATTGTTATCAATTTCAAATTATGAATTGGAAATACAATATTACATCAGAAAGCAAGAACTTTGCATTATCCTCAAACTATAATATAGACAAAGATATACAATAATTTGTAAAGTTTCAAGTTTTTGTTTATACGAGGGTGGTCTGAAAGTTTCTAACCTCAACGTGAAGATGGCAGCATTCGTAAATAGAAGCTAGTGAATTTTGTTGTTCATCTGTTGACAGTAACTCATCAAAGTTTCAGCCGTTTTGGACATGCAGTTGTTATGTAACAGTCATTTGAGTGAGTTGATGTGAATGTTTTTGTGAAATTGGACAAAACCGAGTATCGAGCTGTTATTAAATATTTGTTTTTGAAAAGCAATACGCCTACGCAAAACACAGATGAGTTGGATTCTGTGTATGGGGACTCTGCACCATTATTTACCACAGTGAAATTTTGGGCAGTTGAATTTAAGCGTGTCCGTAAGAGCTTAGGAGACAATGAACGTTTGGGATGTCCAAAAACTGCAACTACCGACAAAAACATCGCCAAAGTTCACCAAATGGTGCTAGACGACTGCCAAATTAAAGTGAGAGAGATAGTAGAGGTTATGAACATGTCAAAAGAACGTGTTTGTCACATATTAAATCAACATTTAGGCATGAGAAAACTGTCCGCGTGTCAGGTGCTGCGTTTGCTCGCGTTAGACCAAAAACGTGTTTGAATGAACATTTCCAACGCTCTGTTGGCACAGTTTAGGCACAACAAAACCGAGTTTTGGCGCCGATTAATTACTTGGATACACCAAAACCCGAAACAAAAATACAGTCCAAGAAGTGGACTGCACAGGGAGAACCGGCTCCAAACAAAGCAAAAACTGTTTTTTCGGCTGGGAAAGTAATGGCGACTGTTTTTTGGATAGTCATGGAGTTATTTTAATCGATTACCTTCAAAAAGGAAAAACCATTATGGCAGCATACTACGCATCATTACTTGACTAGCTGAAGGCAGAACTTGCGGAAAAACGGCCACATTTGCAGAAAAAGAAAATCCTGTTTTACCAAGACAATGCACCGTCTCACACCTCAGCGGTTGCCATGGCGAAAATCCACGAATTACGGTCTGAACTGCTTGACCATCCACCTTACTCACCCGATCAAGACCCAAGCAACTTGTTTTTGTTCTCTTAACTAAAAATTGCACTTGGAGGTCAGAGTTTTTCGTCAAATGAAGAGGCAATCACCTTTGTAAAAAATTATTTTGCAAAGAAAAATGCAGAGTACGTTTTGGACTGGTTACAGAGATGGGAGCATCGCTGGGAGAAGTGTGTAAAGTAAAAGGAGACTATGCTGAAAAATTAAAAAAAAAATTCAGGAATAATTTCTTGTATCTTTGTTGGGTCAAAAACTTTTCAGACCTTTCATTTGTAAAAACTATAATTTTATTGTATAAAACAACCCCTCTTTATGGTATCTTTCTGAGGCTAAATTTGGAAAAAAAACCTCATATTACATTCAGGCAAATACATGGTTATCAAAAATTCAAACTTGCCATTAAAAAGTTCATATAAATTAAATTCTCTATCACAGGGTATATATTTAATCAAAATAGGGATAAAACATCTCCAACTCATTTGTCTCAACTTTTTGCATTGATAGCGGATAAAACTAGTTTCATTCGGGTTGCTTTCTCCTCATCATAGCAAAAGAGTTGAGGATGTGCGAATTCAGAGTGCGAAACAGAGCGAATTCAACTAGTTCTCTATTACAATAGCATAGTCTGGAATAATGGTATAAATAATGGCAGTACATTTATATAGATTCCCACTCGGGGGTTGGGGGGGAGGATCCCCAGGTTGGTGGAGAGAGGAGGAAAGGGTGGTTGGGGGAGATGGGGAAGTCATGACTCAAAGTGTTGTGGCCACTCATCTCTTCTGTGATGGAGGGGTCGATTATCTTGTTTTAGGAGCAACCAAGATAGATTTGGGGGCACCAAGATAGATCTTCTTTTCTTTCCCCCCCCCCCCCGACATGTGAGTAACCAAAACAAAATTTCTTCTCTTTTGTTTACAGAACACTACACACACCTCTTCACATTGGCCAATGTAATGAAATGTTCAAAAGAGATGTATAAGCTATAGGAAACCATGTGTAACACAGGATAACTCAAACAACAAACACTTGGGAGGTACTTGAACAATTGTAGTGGGACAAGTACAACACGAGTTTGGATAAAATTCACTGAGGAGGCCATCACTTTTGGAATTCCATGACGATAATGAAATAGGTTTGTTTTGCTTGGATGTATTGTCACAGAATTATTCAACATGACTGGTTTCAACAGATTACAGGCATCAAGTGGTGATGGTAATCCGTTGAAACTGGTCATGTTGAATAATTCTATGGAAATACATCCAAGCAAAACCAACATATTTTATTATTTCCATATACACCTTAGTCTCTTCGTTCCTATTTAATCGTTTGCACAGTCAACACTCTACTCACTTATCTTTTGAATCTATTCATTAGTTACCTATATATTTTATACACAGTAGTAGTATTGTTGTTTACAGGGTGCTTTGATGGCTATGGTTGTTTTCTACCTCTTCAAGCCATATAAAAAACCCATCTGGACAAACACAATGCCCATACCCTGGGTGGGACTCAAACCTGTGACCTTTGGGTTTACCGAAGAGCATGCTACCCACCAGGCTAACCCGGCCAGCTTTGTATGCATACATGTGTGTAATTATGATGAGGGGTTAGGTGTAAGAATGGACTGTTCTATTCTCAACCTCACCCTAATATAAAGATCTAATATTTTTATCAATAGCTAAATGAATTTCTGGGTGACAACTTCCACAGAATCACCCACACAGTAAAAGATTAACCCATACTTATGCATCACGTACAGCATTTTGATAAGGTATGTGAACTATTCTCTTGCAACAACATATTTGTCTTATATAATGCATTGTGTTATTATACCTTATATATAACCCTCTTTGATGTGTCTTACACTGCTATTGTGAACTAAATATGTAGTCAATGGCATTGTATACAACTTATTTCACACACCTTTATAAATTTTATTAGGTGTTTAATGCCTATGAAACAAAATGTTTGCATTGCAGTGTCACAAACTGTCCTGCATGTTACACTTTGACATTTACTGAGTAAACCTAATACCTGTATGTATTTTTACATGGTTTTATTATTGACACAACAAGTATTATTATTATTGACAAGCCAAACCTATTGAATTTCCTATAAATGACCAAAATCGGTACGAAATGAAGCACACTCACCAAAATATAAAAGGTAAGGAAGACTGGACTAGTTGTGGCTCGGAGCTTAAGACGGGCACGATTGAATCTGGCAGCCAGTAAGAGCAGGAACAAGGCATTCGGTATTAGTATTATAAGATCCCATGCTCTCACACTATGAATAAATAAACAGGAGATATCAATAAATAATATAGAGAAAATCATATGAAAAAGACCAATTTCAAATGCATGAATTTAAAAATGTAACCAAAAGGGAAACTAGTGATTCTAGTTATTATCAAAAGTTTTAACATACAAGAGAAATAGGGCTGTAATATATAATTTTACAAGATAATTATACTTAGTAAAAAATGCCCATGGTAAATACTGCCATCACTTTCAAAGATTATTGTAAATGTGTAACATGGATACAAACAAATAAATGCATTCTGAAAATTAATATCTTACAATGTTTAATCCAACATTCATGTATATTGCAAACACATCAGGTATACAAATGGATGCTTCTTAGAAAAATACACGATTGAGGTGCCTACATGTTTTTTATCGAATAAACTAAAATGGGAAATTGATGATAAGACAACCTTAGCACAAATGCACACAAAACTCTATATGAAAATGTCAATAAATTATACAGAGAGAAGTTTCGAGAATCACAATTCAAATCTATATCATTATACTCTCTTTAGATAGAATATAATAAAAAAATTCCTAAAAATCCCTACTATTGTATGTGATAATATTCTGAGGTATTACAACTGATAGCTCCACCATATTTTCTACAAAAAAGTGTAAAATAATTCCGATGCATCCATAAAAAAGTCTAGTAAACTGTTCTATCAGAATTCTAAATACACTAACAATGCCATGTCTGTAATTATGTATTTATCCAACAGTTCAGTTTTTGTACCTCGAAAACCTTACAACAAATCAAGGAATGATATTAATATAAATTTCTATTCCCTTGACCAGTGTTCATGGTCCTTTCAATTCAATCACAACAAATTATACTCTTTCCTCACAATAATAATTTTGTTACATATGTTAAATATAAATTATTATACCATATTAATAATCTCAACAGCAAACTAAGCTCAAGCTGCTATATTCTGAGACAGCTCAATTTAACTGTGAAACTTTGTTAAGTTTGTAACATAGTGATTTTTATTCACATTTGTTGCATAGTATAATCTAAAAAAATATATATACATATGGGTAGCATAATTAAGTAATATATCTGTAAATGTTCATGTTTGATGGGCCTTATATACTGTAATTTGCTATGCATCAAATCTTTGGGCAAATAAATATTATACATTGGCCTTTCAAAAACTTATTTTTTTTGGCATCTCTTAAGTCATATTATTACATGATACAATGAAAACAAAAAGCCAAAACATTTGAAAAATATCATCTCCTTAAGTGACAATACTCTAGAAACTCCTCAAATGCTTACAAAGAGCTTTGTATTGGAAACTCTTTTCATTCAAATGCATTAAAACTTTTATTTATATACTCTCTTGAAGAAAACAGACTGTTGAAGTTTAATATCATGATGAAATATCTCTTTTTACAGAGTTAAGTCCTTGGGATAACATATCTTCTTAATTGATAATTTTTTAACGATGTAAGTTCCTACTAAGATTTTTAATGTGAAATTTTTTGCAAATATGTAATTTGAAATACAATATGCCAAGTGCTGGAAGTGATAATTCCTTTTAAGACAAGATAATAATTTCCTGGAAGGAAGGTCTTATAGCTCACAGCTTTTATAGCTGTATGTTGTAGTTTTAAAAGTACTGTACTATGATATGTAGGATTTGGTGATATGATATGACACTGTGATATGTCCCTCTCAGAAAATTGTGCCATAGAATAATACAGAGTGAAAGTAGGTAAAATAAAAACATCTTAAGAGATTCAGGCTTGTAGTAGCACTTAAGAATCTGAACCATTTATGACCATCTACTACAATTCCAAAGAAGCATACAATTAATAATGCAAGTAATCGCTTCCACAATGTGACACCTGACAATACCCAATTAATAATGCTAGAAAATAGCTGAATACGTCTACTAAAAAAATCATTATGATATATATGACGATCTATAATTTCAAGTAATATTTTACTGTAACCCCTGCACTACTATGCATCAAGGTTCTAGTATTTCTGATATGCAATTGTCATGATTCATGACTATATTACCTTTGAACAAATTAGCTTTACTATTAGGTAAGGTAGACTTCATAGTTTATAACGGTGTTGGGCTTCCAATAGGGCAAAGAAATATTATCGAATGCAAAATTAATGGGCTTCCCGCATGTGATAAATTGAGTTTTCTTTGTGCATATATCTGATTGGGTTTAGATATATAATGTCATATATGGTGGTAAATGAATTCTCATTCTGTATTTGTAGTAGAACATTTTAGAAGATCTGTCCATGCCCATGAGACCTATGATAATAAATTAAGTAACAAGAAGATACAGTTTCAGGCTTAACTCTACGGAATTCTTTCATGATGAAAGCGAAATGACACAGGTTATTCTACATAAAAAATCTTTTTCTGTGGAATAAGCTGTTTCATTTCGAATTCAGAAAAAACTAGATTTGCAAGAGAAATGCTAAATATAATCTTATCAATTACAGATCCAATTCCAATATGTTGCCTTGTTTCTATTTTACAAGACTACTAGAACTTACAATTGAATTTTAAAAGAAGAGTATAATGTAGTCCATAGATTCTAATAACCAGAGGGGCTAAAACCTATTGCTCTTAAAGAATTTAAAAATGCATTTCGGTAATTACAGATTAGCTAGAAAACATAAAATAACTAAGCACTTCTGTTCATTTTCTGTAATTTAAGCCAGGAGTTTTGAGATATTAATCTGACTTGTACCTCGAATTCCCCAGCTCCACATACAATATCAATTTGCAAAAATGTTCTTCCAAAAGTGGCTGGGAAGGTTCTGTTACATTGTCAGTAGGTACAGTGGTTAAAACCCACGACGAAGGCAGCATAGACTCAGCCATGCTGAGCATCCAGGAAAGTATCAACGGTCCACCTGACCGAGGCTCGATGCAAGGCTAGAACAAGGAGCTCCAGCATCACTTTTGCGGAATGACCTTAGAAAATGTGGAGCAGCCTTCACTCTGGAGGGCCTATGCTGAGGATAAAATAGAACAATGAGAATTCTGATAAATATATTATAGAAAATGATTATACAACCCTTAGCTACTGTAGCAAGCATCAAACACACAAGATGAATATCTTTCATGGCACACTTCCAACTGGAAATATGTCTTGAAACACATAGGCAAACAAAAAAATCCAAAATGCAAAATCCGAACATGAGCCAACAGCTGACCTCGCACGCGTACTAATATGAATTGCGAAATGGCAACAGCCATAGCATATAATGAGTCATACTGAGGGTAAGATTAACACATACTGAGTAAACGATGAAACATAATGAAATTGTTAAATAATTTTGGCAGTGAATGCATTCGCTCATTTTTCTTGTCTACGAAAATAAGTGATGTCATTCAGGTTGACAGTCAAACGAACATCAAATCCCTTACAATATTAAATATCAACACAAAGTTCGACGCAGACAACATGTTCGCGGAGCCATCTACCTAATTACTATAAAATCAGCTATATATACGTATCAATGAATGAAAATTACCTCCACCAGCTGTTCACGTACACTTTAATTTTACTGAATTCTTTACCACTTGCTACTCGCCTTTACGCTGCTCTCTAGACTTGACGATATCAAAATATTCTGTGACATCTATTGACAAAAGAAGGAACTATACCGGTTCAGAGAATGATAGGCGACTTTTGCGGGATTGGCTGACGGCGGAGCATTCTGGGAATTTGTTTCAAGAAGACTCCGCCAGACTCGCCAGCCGGCGTCCAATCCACTATCGTTTCTGCGTTTCTCTATTACGTCCGATTTCGCCGGTGACGCTGATTGAGTCGAAGAGTGTAGCTTGGAAGCCGTGGTCCTTTGCATAATATTTCGTTATGGGTTCAAATGAAAACATGAAAATGGAGCAAAACAATGTAAGTTAAAGCGGCTTAGTTTTATGAAACTCAATTGTCGTAAATGTACGAGTTTTTAAATGTAAGTGCGGTTGATTGAGCGTAATACCTGCTTCGTTGTTTCCTTAAAGTTTAGAAAGTTGTATAAAGTGGTTATCTTTTCGTGATTTCTCCGAATGTAGATTAAATATCTTCTTGCTTCATAAATTCAGGAGGACAGAATGGAAGGAAATGGAAATGACGATAATAGCAACCCTGACGAAGACAGGACTGAAGCCGTATCATTCCGGAAGTTGTTTATTGGGGGTTTGGATTACAAAACTACCGAGGAAACTCTCAAGAGACATTTCGAGAAATGGGGAAAAATTGTGGATGTTGTTGTAATGAAAGACCCCATAACTAAAAGGTGAGGTCTTTAATGTTAATTTTTTTGTGCCATAAAATGGCGTCGTATTAATGCAAGATGGCGGAATAAGAAGCGTGCTCCTGTGCTTTGAATGTGGTTGGGGAATCTTGACGTTTGTTTAGATGGCACTTGGCTATCATCTAAACACACCCGAAGATAGTTTTTCCACAAATTTTTTCTTACTTAAGTCATTTTGGAGTGATGGAATTTCTCCGTAACCTAGAGCTGCGATGATTGTGAAGAATCTCGAGCGTTATTCCTTCCATTACTCTGTTAATTACGAGGAAATTGTGTCTATTGTATTGGTTTTATGTTATTTCGACTAAGCATAGTATTGACCAGAACAGTGTTTATTTGACCATTGCTCAATGGAAGTCCTTTTACTACCTAGCGGATACCAATTATTTAACTTATTTTGGGGGCCATTATGAAATAATATGCACCGGAAAAAGTTACGCCTGAAACCACAAAATTTGTTTTGGGGCATTGCCTTAGTCCGAAAAGCCGATTTTCTCGCGTTTTTTATATGTAAAGGTAGTTTAATTTCATTTTAATACCGTAAAGACTTAATCATTTTTCTTTTGCCTTTGCATTGTATTACTATTTTGGTGATGGCTAACAATTTTTTCGTGAAGTGTACCGAATCATTTGTATATTATGATACATTTTAGGGTATAGTTTGCGAAAACCATGCATCATTGATGCAAACTTGTTAAGTGTTATTTATGGAATATTATGCGAAAGTTGCATGTTTCCAACAACTTTTGTTAATCTATGGTTAGTTCATTTACTTACACCGTCCTTGGCAACGAATGCCAAGCTAGGTTTGTGGAAACTGGTGGTTAACACCAAGACTTTTTTATGTCTACGTATTTGGCTGTACACTGATGACGTATTTTTGTGGAGAAATTAGCATTTCAGTGCAATTGACAGCAACAATAATTTGCAGGTCCCGAGGGTTTGGGTTCATTACTTATTCAAGAGCATTCATGGTAGATGACTGCCAGGCTGCTAGACCACACAAGGTTGATGGACGTGAAGTGGAACCGAAAAGGGCTGTTCCTCGAGAGGTAGATCTTGCATAGATAGTGTTTTTTTTAGAATTTTATTTATCTGGTCTATTTTGTGAATTTTTACAAAACATATTGTTGCAGGACATGGGTCTCCCCGAAGCAAGTCTCACAGTTAGGAAATTGTTTGTTGGTGGGCTAAGCGATGATTTGGAAGAATCGGACCTTCGCAAATATTTCACAGATTTTGGGAAGGTCACCTCAATACATGTAATGGTCGCCAAAGAGACTGGGAAGAAACGTGGGTTTGCTTTTGTGGAGTTTGCCGATCACGATGCTGTTGATAAAGTAGTGTGTAAGTAATGAATGTATTATATGTAATGTGGTGTTTGAAGCAATTTGTGGGTACACAGGCCTTACTATTTACGATATTGTTTTTCAGTGAGTAAGAACCATGTCATTGGAGGCCGGCGGGTCAATGTTAGGAAAGCTCTAAGTCGGGCCGACATGGTTTCGCTCCAGCAAACTGGAAGGATTCCCGGTGTTGGTGGACGGGAAAGAGAGCGAGAGGGTAGAGGCCCAATGTACGGCAGGGATCGTGACTTGAGCAGTCCCCGCGATAGGGATTTCGGGCCCAGGGACAGGGATAGGGACTTTGGTGGGCCAAGGGATAGGGAGTACGGGATGCGGGACAGGGATTTCGGGGGCGGACCCAGGGACCGAGATTTCGGAGGACCGAGGGATAGAGACAGGAATTTTGGCGGAGGGATCCGGGATAGGGAGTACATGTCGCGAGACAGGGATTTTGGGCCCAGGGACAGGGATTACAGTGGACCCCGTGATAGAGATTACGGGGGACCACGAGATCGCGACAGGGACTTCAACGGCCCTCGCGACAGAGATTTCGGTGGGCCGAGGGAGAGAGATCGTGACTTTGAGCGCGGGCCATCCAGCCGAGAGATGGGTGGCCCCGGGGGGCGCTTTGGGGGCAGTTACGGCGGCGGGGG
>WURS02000014.1:607641-625426 GCA_011762765.2 Rhinocypha anisoptera | reverse complement strand
TATATATGTATGTATATACATATATATATATATATACACATATATGTATGTATGTATATATATATATATATATACACACACACATATATATGTATATATACACATGTATTATGGGGGTGATCCCAGGCAATTACAGAATATCAGCAAGCTGTTACACAGCAGGGTATAGGCCTCATCAGTGTTGTGACTAATGAATTTGGTGCCATAGATACTTCCCTAATGATGTATGTTTAGGTGCTGGTGTAGTTTCCAGCATCAAGAATTATAAAGGTCGAGGTGTGGCAGTTATTGGCTCTGAAAGACCAGGAATGCGCACTAGTGCAAGGCATCAGTTTGGATTCTTCTGCATCTTAGCACATTTATTTTTGCAGTATCTGGATGGAAGTGAGGAGGAAGTCTTGCTAATGACAGAAGAGACGATTTCGAAGATGATGTGCAGTGAGAAGGTGAGCAGGAGGAGGATGATTAAGGAGGGGGAGTGATGTGAGGAGCGACCAGTTTGGTGGAGGAGGCACGCCAGCTCACATGTACTGTTTGGAAGCTGCATGGAGGATTTAGTGTGTAACTTAAATGTGTCTAGTGAAATGAGCAGCTGGCTCCATCAAGTGTAGAAGTTCCCTGCCTTAGTGTTAAAGGGTTTGGGAAAGTTGAATGAGATGTGCTTTTTCATTGATTTCTCTCATTTTTCTAAGCTTTAATAATCAGTGACATGTGCATCATTATTGAATAAGCACCCAATAAATGTGTTCAATACAGTCATCATTCTCGTTTATTTAGTGAACAGGTTGTACTTGAGCTTGAAACAGTTAATTGTTGAGAGTTTAATGATTGCGATATATTTTACTTAAGCAGTCATTGATTTTGAGTAAATAGTTGTCTTTGGAAACCCGGGGTTTATAAGCCATTTTTTTTTAAAAAGTAACTGGGATTCTTAAAATTTCTTTTTCATTGGTACCTTGGGTCTTTGTCTTTTGTGGGCTGGGTAAAGGTCTTTGGGTGATTGTTGTTTTTTCTTAATTACATATAGTGGCAGAAGACTGAAGGGGGATGGAGTATAAATTTCATTTTCCAATTTGATAGGCTCAGTTTGTAATATGGAAATACATGGGAGTTTTTGCTATTTTCATAAATCAGTGGTAGGATATCAGAAATTTTGGTTTTTGCTCAGTATCCTTTTAGATGGGCGACCACTAGGAGCATTTTGTGTTATTCAGCCATAATACAAATGAAGATCTTGGAACCTAAAGGTGCAGGTAACTGCAGTCATCTTGGCGGATTTTCTACCAGATGTTAGTATGAAGGTGAGTGATACATCTAAATAAGTAGTTTCAGTGTGCAAGTCCTGAAGCTGATGTGACAAAGTGAGTTGTACAGGCAGCTAGAACATTCAGGCATTTCCTCAGTACTTCCAGGATGTCTTTTTTCACTTTGAGAATAGTTTCAATCACTATCGTGTTCTCATATTTTCTTACTGAGCACAACTGTATTGTCCTTATTATAGGTAATTGTTTCACGTTACAACCTAAACACTTAGCAACCAGGGTTATTTTTTACTGATCATCTGTACTCTTCCTCTTCATTTTTTTTAATTATTTGTGTGTTTTAAAGAAATTTCAGTTTTTGTTGGGGACATTCTTCCTCATGCTTTTATTGGGGACAGTGATAATTAAAACAGTAAAATACTTCCGGCATTAGGTATTTAGTTTGGTTTTTGACCGTTCTCTTAGATGTGTTTCCTCTTTCATTAAGTAATTCTATATCAGGTAATCATATTTCCCTTTCAGGCAAAGGTAACTTAATTCTCCCTGGGTTTAATAGTGTGTAAGACCCATATCCCGTATTTTGAGCACACTTGGGGGCTGATGTGCTACTTGTGTGCTAGCAGGCATTGATACTGAAAGTGAACAATTCGTGGTTCCCTTATTTCATCTCTAACTCCCAGGGCTTATGTTGGCTGGCCTGGTTCCCAGAGTAAAAGAGTAACTAAGGTATTTTAGAGTAGCAGAGGCAGGGTGAGGACCATTGAACATGCAATCACTTCACTCTGTTATCAATGCCTTGGGATAGACTTGGAATTTGCTGCACAGTGTTCAGAGGAGTGTTTCTTCAGAGATTGAGCTCAATCCATCTTCCGCCCTTTTCAGACTACCCTCCGGACCATCAGTCCACTTTTGGAACAACGTTGCATACTTTCTGACTGAGGCATCATCATTTGCATGTGACAAGTGGGGTGCAAAAAGCAGTTCAATGACGATTGTGTGGAAATTGTTATGGATGGATTTGGCTGTTAAGTTTTATTATTGTATAACACTGATGTGAGCAATATTACAGTATTCTTTTTGTCATTTAGCATTCTCTTCAAGCGTAAGTAAGACAACTTTCGTTAGGTAGTTTTAATGCGAACTTCTTAAGCACCCAATTAAGAACAAATAAGCTCACTGTAGTCAGTAGGTATAACTTTCCCCTTCTAATAGGGTACTTTATAACTATAGGCCTTTAATTGGCCACTTGTTAAGGTGACACAATCCTTTATTAGTTATTATTCTGGCATTTATTAAGACGATTGAGTCCTCAAAAAACTTTGTCCGTGGTGTGGAGTGATCAGAGTTGTTATAAGCTCGTCAGCTCCATGGAAAACTTATACAAATATGTCCACAAAAGTATCGCCTCCATAAATATCTTAAGTTTTTTTACAACATCCATTGCAAATATTCCAATGCAGGCTTTTGCAATAATATCTAATGTTGATAAAGATATACAGGTGACAGTGCGGTTCTATACAATTTCACAGTAATACATTATTCACTGGTAAGTTTTATATTTATAACGACATTCACTTTCCACACATCAATCGCCATTTGTTCACAATAATTACTTTGGTGGAATGTTGCAAACCTGCTGATCGATGGGAAGCATAAGTGTAAAATGAATCTGAAATCTGATTTTGAACGAGTAGTCAACTTTCATTACAACAGTTATGGTTTGAAATATAAAATCAACAAGCTCGGTTGATAACATTGATTTATTAATAAGGTTCCTGCCTATCGAATAATTGAACTTTAAAATTTTTAAAAATTAATAGCTCACACATGTACTTCATTTGATGGAGTACTGTTAAATTTTTAAAATAATAACCTGTATTTACGCTCCTATAATACTTGATATACATCAATATGATGTGCATAGATAAATAAAAGCATTATTATCTCCCTTACCCCTAATAATAACTCATAACAACTTCAAAGTATATATAATCATCAATCTGGGTGGCAAATCTGCAGGGTATTGACAGGAGGAAAGAATCTGCCCGGAATCTGTTCTGAAGTGTTCAGATAGCCATTCAGGGCGAGTGTGACAATTCCACCCAAGTCGGGCAGTCTACTGCCAAGTCTGAGACTCAGAAAACATCCCCCAGGTCATGGATAACATAGTTAACCAAGGGTAATGGGCTTCCTCGTCATCGAAAACTCCCATCCAGAACAGCCGTTTTCTTTGATATTTGTCAGAGTTATTCCATGTGAGAGGTATTAAGGCGGCCGAGCAGACAGTTACGTTTACATCAGGTATTCGTTAGAGATCCTGTCAAGTGTGTGTAATGCTCTTTAACCCTTTTAGTGCCAGCGCCAATCACCTGGTATATCGTTTATTTATTAATTTACCCATTTAAACAATTTTAGATGAATTTATTAACATTTTTTTTACACTCCAAGCACTTTTAGCGTAAGTGAAATATATAATTCATATTTTTACTCCCTAAAAAATTATTTATCAGACAAAAAGTCAGGCCGATAAATCGGCCTGCTGGCAGTCAAATTTTCTGCTGTAGAGGCTGTCATTTGACATATTTTGGGGCAGCAGTGTCAGGGTTCACTGACAAAGGATAGCCAACGATTTTATCAGGGCTTCCTCTTCTCAAGTAATTTATGTTTGAATGTTACATAAATAAGTATTTAAATGACTTTATCTAGTAACTACAAGTAGTGGAAGTGCATTAAGGGGGGTTAAACAATCTATATAACATATTTCTCTTGCTCACAAAATATATATCCTAATACAATGTTGATATTATGCACTTGTCTTTCAGTAGGGTATAAATGTTGTGATATGGTGCTGATATTATTATTCTCTTTGATTGAATGGGTTGTGATTCTTACATTGATTGAAACAGTTGTGAGTTAGAGCCTGTTCAGAAGTTATTTAATTTAAAAGGTTTTTCGGCCTACCATGTTAATAATACGTATCACATGAATGATATTCTTATGGTTCCTGAGTTTCTTGCATTTATTGAAAACATATAAAAGTTGATTTTCAGTTTCATTACCTTTTCATATTATACATTTCATAAAATATTCATTCCCGGTATTATTTAAGTTATTAAATTTTCGTTCTTAAGAAAAATGATGCTTTAAATGGTATAAAAGGTTTTTACATCCTCACTTTGTACATTTGGGTATAATACATGGTATTAATAATAAAATGGCTCAATTGGGTTGAGATTGAGACTTACTAGTCCTTTCTTCCACTTAACTCTTGTACAGAGTGTCTTTTTATATATCCACTATTGTGGGACAGATTGAGTTGCAGCTGTTACTTTTCTTGTGGGTGTCATTAATTGAAAACCATTCCTATAATTATATTATGTTGACATGCATTGTATATATTTTTTAAGTTTTTTGTTGTAAAATTTCATATAACAATCAACCTTCCATTGATTATCCCAGGTTTAGGCAACAAATGTGCACTTTTGTATGGGCTAAGAACATTATTTCCATGGTATAAAAATGCCCAGCATTGTAATGCTTACGATTTAGTGTCTTAGGGCTTTATATATATATATATATATATATCTCTGCTTAGTACAACAAGGAGGTTATGTATATAAGAGTACAATGATTATATAATATTATAATATATTTTATTATCCAATGACCAAGTACGAGTGTAGGATTTGTCACAAAAAGGAGAAAAAATATTCAAATCAA
This sequence comes from Rhinocypha anisoptera, assembly GCA_011762765.2. Taxonomy (NCBI): domain Eukaryota; kingdom Metazoa; phylum Arthropoda; class Insecta; order Odonata; family Chlorocyphidae; genus Rhinocypha; species Rhinocypha anisoptera. The sequence goes on along the minus strand of WURS02000014.1, from coordinate 620,444 downwards.
TTAGTACAGTAAAACAAAAAATTACAAAGAGTTATCCAGTTTCTGTTGTAGGAAGCTTTTTACTCTTAATACGTGTGCTGGCACAGTTTTGTCAGCTCACGTGACAGTCTATTATAGTTACGTATCCCCAAGGCTTTTGACCCCAATGAGGCCAACATTGTCCTAATGTAGTTATGATGTATGGTACTCTGAGTGCATATTTGATACATGTGCACATCTGAATTTCTGGTAAACTCATAACAGTTGGATTTTACATATGGGATGCATTTTACATAAGTGCCTTAAATATGGGGCGAGCATTGTGTGGGGCAAAAACCATTAGCCTAGTTGATTTCTTTTGAAGACGAAATATGTTAACTGAAACATGGGGTGACCCCCAAAAAATTATGTTTGGTGCTACGTAAGCATAAAATAAACCAAAGTAGAGAGTTAGCAAAACATCAGGACTAACCGAGAATCTGATGAAATGAATAAGGTTAACAAGTTGTACTCAGTTTATGAAGAAGAATTGCTACCTGCTCATCCCCGGAGAAATTAGCTGTTATTCTAACTCCTAACAACTTAACATTTTGCATTTGACGGAGCTGGTGGCCATTCAGACTTCACACTCTTATTGCTGACTTTCTTTCTGGCGTACTAGCGAGGAATGCAGAGGGTAATTTGAAAATGTATCAGTTTAGGGAAAAAACATTCTGAAGCTATTGTTCATTATAACCATATGCATTTCTTTAAAAAAATGAGATTAAACTGGTTAATAGTGATACAATTTGTTTTACATTGAATGAGAAATAAAATTAATTGTTTCAGTGTCACATTTTAACTTATTTCAGCAATGATATTTTGAATTTATTTATAGAATAGTAATATATTTTTAAAAACATTCTGTAATCAGTTTACTATTTTTTACAATTTAAAGACATTGGAAGTATTTATAAATAAATAAAAGATAACTCACATATTGCATAATTTTTTATTAAGGTTTTGTCTCATCACAGTGCAATGCAGAGTAGCATCAGGGAATCTCCTCCGATTGCACCTCTGTTCATCTAGCACTTATTCTGAACCATACAAATGCCATGAACGCCTTTATTACACTAACTCCGTATTGTACGTCCTTTTTCTCTTTCCACTACAAACAACACATTATTTTTCATTCCTCCTCGGATGTTGCTGCAGCCCAGACTTCGGTCCACTTGTACGTGGAGATGCGTCACTCCCTGTCTTCCCAAGCTATTCCACCTCAAGGGACTTGTTGTGTTGGTCTATATGGTTTTTTTTTCTATGAATTGAAAAGGTGCGAAATGACCGTTGCTGTCGAAGCACCCTATAAAAAAATTCTACTACTAATACCATGCATGCAATTACAGAAAAAAACAACTTTCTTCCAATACTTTACGGTACGCCTTTCATCTAAATATGAATATACATATCATATCAGGTGTATCAATCCCTCCTATGTATATAAATTGATTAATTCTGGCCTTGCTATATCTTTGATGTGACCCTGCATCTTCTTAATTATATGATTGCTTTTGTGGGAAGCAGTAGAACAGGCGAATTGAGACACTTTTGACATATTTCTTTTCCTTTACGCTAAACTTTTATTTCAATCCCTTCCCATTGTCCCTGTCAAATAAGTCTTGATTTTTATATAATTAACGTGCAAGCTCAACTTTCGAAAAGAAGTTGTCCACAACAGCATGGTACCCTTTCATAAAAAAATTACGTATAGTCAGAACCTTTTTCACCACCACAAAACTTAGTCCATGCTCCTGCAATTTTTTTATCTTCTTTATATTCTTCGCCCCATGGTAACAGTAGAAGGCCAAGTGAGGGCAGCAAGGAACTTCTCAGCATACCAGTCAATTTCCTATGTAAACATATTCCATAGCATGGGGGTGAAAAGCAGGTTGAAGTATGCTCTGGGATCAGCTGTCGGTAATGGTGCAAGCTTGGGAACTGGTATTTTGTGATAGTGAAGGTGTTAGTATTTCAAGTGTCACTTTCTTCGTATATCACGCTGACTTCCGGTGGAGGAATTGCATTAGTCACTTCACTGGTTATATCATCTTCATCACGTTCCTCAATAACTCTTGGCTTTTTTCTGTGCATCACACTGTCAGATTTGTCGGAATCAGAATTCTTCTTCGTCATTCAGATGCACTTTCGTTTCATCTTCCTCTGAGTAATCATCATCACTTAGGGAGTAACTTACTAATTCTTCATCTCCTTTTTCCTTCAACTTTGCCGTTTCAGGTAACCAAAATGAAAACAAAAATAAAACTATTCTGTTTGCTTAAAAATGTCTTTGACTCAACCGCACTCTCTCAAGGGACAATCCTTTCTGAACTTCCTTGCTCATAAGAGAAGAGACTTCCTCACCTCATTATCTATCACGATGCAGAAAAAGAATAGCTCTACTACACCAAGAACTGCTGACAGTATAATCCCATTCCAATGAGTCCAAATGATTATCAGGGAAGGATGAAAGGAGATACCAAAATTACTAAGCAATGCTTTCACATGATTCTTTTCTCCACAGACTAAGTAAGCAGTTTTGAATCTTAGCCACTTCACCAAAACACATTTGTAAGATAGCAGAACTAAGTTAATAGAAAAAGGTTACTAGCTTTCTATAAAGGACTCCTGATTGGGCTGATCTTTCAGGACACATTTTAAAAATGCCAAAATACTAGTATAAATTGTGATTTATAAAATTTGTTTAGCATTGACCATAAAAATAAGGTAAATAGGGTGGAGAAGTCACACGTTTAAGTGGATCAACAATTTAAATGTTGGGAAGTTGGTTCAATCTTCTCAACTGATCTATGAAATGAAAGTTATGCGATGAGTATATTAGTATCATCTGCGAATAGGATCACGTTATCATTCTTACTCAACAGTAAGTTCCAGGCTTTTACTTGTTTATGGCCTGTACTACACCAGCTTCAAAGAGACTTACTGATGAAGGTATTGACCTTGAGATTCGTAGCATAGGAATAATAGCTGTGGTGTCAGGAGCCCCCGTCAGCTGGGTTTAGGGACGAGCACTTTTTGCCTTGTGCGAGTGGTGTCTGTGATGAATTGGAGAACCAACCATTGTCGAGGTGCTTGATAATACACTGTAAGTGCAGACAAGAAAATTATTTTTAACGAGTCACGATTACAGTGTGTGGTGTCACGCTCTGTGCAATTAAACTTTGAAATTTTATTATTAACCCTTTCGCAATCACAGCAATCTCTGTTCTCACTCCCAGTGAGCTTGTGCCTGATTTTTTAAATAATTAATAATTATTTACTACTTATAATACTTTTTTTAATATTGAAAAAAGAGGCTCACTTGGTGGAACTCCATGGTGACACAAAATATATAGGTTTTCGCTTTGTTTTGTTTCCACAATATTACAAACATGACTGGTTTTAAATGACGATGAGCATTCGAAACCGATCATGTTTATTATATTGTGTAACTTAAACCGCAAAATCCTACCTATTTTCTCTTTTTTTAAATATTTTTTTTAGTACCTTTTACATAAGGTGCTGGAACTTTCTCTACCTATTCAAAACATATTGTATAAGGAAAAGTAAATTTTAATTTTGGGAAATTAATGTTAAAATGTTTAAGCAATTCTTTTAATAAAAATATTTTTTTAAACGTTTTATAATGCCAACATGTCTATAGTTATCATTATTTTGCATCTACGTTATGAAAATGGATAAAATTTAGTCATTCCCAGATTTGACTAGAAAATTTCATTTTAGTCACATTTCATCTAGTCACACTTGTGCTCAGCTAAATGCTCCCCATGCACTCTTTTATTGCATAATTAGCTCATTTACTCAATTTATAAATCCCCAGCTTTAGATCTTTAATTGAAATTCACTCAGCCCCTAAATATTCAATTATATTTATCATATATTTTTGTTTTGTTTGTAATTTTCCTAGTCCTTTGAAATTATCTCTGTACAAAATAAAGCTATTAGGTACCATTCTTTAAATACAACTTGTTACCAAATATTTTGAACTTTCTTTTATCCATATAGATGAACATTATCATATCAGAATTGTACCCCGTCCCCCATGAATGTATTGTATGTAATTGCAACTATTTCTGGTTTTAGTTTAATTTTTTTCACATTTATAGTCAGCTTCATTTATTTATACTAAAAATGGCAAAAGACCTCTTACCTAGGCTATATAAATATAATAAATTAAAATTAATGCACAACAAAATTTATTCAAGAGAAATTAAATACATTAAAGGAATATTTGTAGATAACATGGAGGATTAGGTAAAGTCAGGGGAATGCAATTGCTTTACTGGAAAGAAGAACTTTCCCTTTTTGGGATGGTATTTCACGGCATCTACATGCTATGACAACCCCTGATCCAAGATATAAATTCTCCCCAAAAAAAATTTTCAGTTTCAAACAGTTTCAACAGACAAAAGGAATTCAGTGGAAGTCTGGTAGAAATGAGCTATTTGAGGAGGATGTGATGACTGCACTTGATGTGGACCAACCGTTTCTAGGAAGAGGTGGAAGCGTTTGGTGTGGATTCTCTAGATCCTCAACAACTTTCCATCTTTCACCCTCGGCATCAATCCATCTTCGCTATCTGATATTTCTGCTACATATTCAATCTTCCTTTTGGATTACTCGTCACTGTATGAGGAAAACGGCTATTTTGCTTTCACTTGATACATTGTGTAAATAGGTTATGAACTCCATGACTTTTTGAGATGGGCCTTCAATTAGGGGTTTCAGGAATGTATATCAGCTGCAGGAAGCTCAGTTACACTGATACAGTCACAAGGCAATCATTTTTACGCATAATTACACCTGGAGCCAATATATTAGCACCTTGTGCATTTAAAGACAATTGCCAATATATTAGCATATTAGGGCAAAAATAATTTTCCTCATTGAAACAGAAGAATTGATGACTGCATTACCAGACAGGCACTATTCCATATGATAATGTGTTGGTATGATGTTGCTGCTGGAAATGACTGCTATGAATGAATGCAAACGGTTATGTCAATGCCTAAAAGCTGTAACTTTTACTTTATTTTAATTAACTATCATTGCTAAAATTAAAGATACAATGTCTATTGAAGATTTCCAAATTAGCCTATGTTTGGTCAAGGAAGATGTGGTAATGCATAATGAGTTGGGAATAACCTTTACTGTTTTCGTGGCATGTAATATAGTAGTTTTACATAGAGAATTTAGTATACAGATGGAGTAAACATTTCATGTCATCATTCTTGATTATATTTCTTGTCTTGTGAATAGTCATTACAGTTGCTTCACTAGGATACTATCAAGTAAAAGTAACTTCAGTAGAATGTGAAAACAGTGATAGGTTTTTGTTAAGCTCATAATTTGTTAGATGTGTTGTCCTACAATGTCTAGTTTCTGTGTGTAAAGACCATTACTCACATACTTACCTGTATGTTTTAGAATTATGTTGTTATACACAAGTTTTCCTACCCAATGAATGCGCACCTTATTTGGATTTTTTTCTTGTGGCTGGAAATGGTTTGTATAAACTTCTTCCATGATATTAGCTTATAAATAATTTTTAGTTTTAGAGCCTGAGAAAATTGTGCCAGAAAACAAGTTTCTCTCCTGTCCTTGAATACCTCCAGGACAGGGAGGACTTGTCTACAATGAATTTTGCCCCTAGGTGTGTACAAGTCTTTCAGTTTAAGTTATTAGTAGATTTTTATAGAGAGGTTGCTTTGCTGCAAGTATCTAAGTGAATAGGTAATGGAAGGTAGTAATTGTTTCCTGAAAGTTGAGTTTCTAATATTTGCTGAGTGCTCATGATATATGGCTACAATCTGGGAAAAAAATAGCTTTCTACAACAAATCCTGCCTAAAGAACCTGATCTCGGACACGAAAGATATTATTTGCAAAATGGAACGATGTGGTGTGCATAAGCTGGTATGTAAATGTAAAGCTACTTACACAGGACAAACGGGAAGAAAATTCAAAGAAAGGGTGAAAGAATACCTGGCATGTTTTAAAGGTAAAAGTGGATTTTCCCATTTTGCAAATCTGATCTGATCGCGAGTAAACACACAAGTGACTTATTCCCAACATGTTGCATGTTGAAAACAAGGCCCCAAGACTGGGCACTCTGGAAGTTAGTCATTTCAAGTATAGTCCTTTGCATATATAACATTGTTAATGAGTTTCTCTATGCCTCCCACTCCCCTCCTCGACCTTTCTCTTTTTCACCAACAAAGTATGCACAATGGGTGGGACTCCCCTTGGTCCCACTCACTCCCTTCCTCTCCGCTTTTTTGAACCTCGCTCACTTTACCCAACCACAACCCTCCTTCCCACCACATTCTTGGACAACCCACTCACCCTCACTTTTTTGGATATTATGTGTGTGTTGAGCTTGCATTGTACCTCACCTGATGATGACAAATTACATCGAAACCTGGTCGTGTTTTTAAATAAAGTTGTGTGGAAAGTACCTAGCATTGTTTATCTTATATTCAATATAAGATAATCTTGCATTATTGATATTCTTTGCAGCCTTTTGTGTAGACGAGTACTGCAAGGAGCCATGTGTTTTCCACAATTTTTTTTAGGATATTTCTCTTTGCATCTCATGGTGTGATATTTTTCCCCTGGCCCATACTGGGCATGAGATGGTTTTAACAGAAATGTCCTAAGACAGTATCAGTATCAGAGGATCCCCTCCAGCATTATATCCTATAAATCTGTCATCATGGATGATTACCTATGATGGTATACCATACTTGCCATGGATTTTGTTTCATTCTTACAGGTTTCTTTCTCATCCCAAATTAGTTTTTACCATGAACTCTGAAAGCCTTACAATACTCTTCATTGACAACTGCCTCACTATTCAGGTTAATCATACCTTGTTTTGTATTCTTGTGTAAAATATTTTCAACACTGCCCTTGCACTGTTTTTCCTCAGTACAACTTGGAGAAGAGTTGTCTTCAACCATATACCTTTCTTCATTTTCGTTATTGTTTCCATGACCTCCTGCCAGCAGTTTTCGCACCAGCCTATCTCCCTCACAGTGAATGATGGCATTGTCCACCGGGATTTGGAGTGCCACTAGCGCTATACACGAATATATGCACGTGGGTATGGCGGTGCCCTCAGCACTATGAACACATATGCGTTTCTGTCTTTTTCGTTCCGTGCTCAACACGCATTTCTCTCTCTCCTTGGGGACTTCGTAGTGGTTTTAGGGAAGTCTTGCTAGATGGAGCATGCTTACAAATTTCTTCTGGACTTGCATTCCAAAGGGATAATAAAGTGCATGTGTATTTAAAGCTTCATATAAAGGTATTATTTCCCTTCCTCTAACCTTTGAATACATCTTTTAGGAGGTCCTACAGGAATTCTTTTGCCATTACTGAGTGAACTCTGGACTCACGAGTCCAGAGTTCACTCAGTTCACACGCACTTGTTTAATTTTCAATAGTTTGCAGTCTTTCATTATCAGAAATGAAATGAAGTAGAGTATCGGATAAGGAGGTGTTTGATATGTTAACAAAAAGTGATAGTGAGGAGATTTCGTCTAAGGAAGATGAGACCTATGAGGCATTTCATTCCCAGAATGCCGATGACCCACAACCTTCAACTTCATGGGTATCGCACATGCCTGTGTCTGCTTTGGTTGAGTTTAACTCTGAACATGAGGATAATGATGGGGATGAGGTTCATTATCAACCAAAAATGACGAAGCTAGAGGAGATTTTGTGGGAAAATAAGGACTCGGTGCCAAAAATTCAACCCTTTGATTCTCCCAATTCCGGAATAAAGGTGTCCGTGAGTAATGACTCTTCCCCCGTCACATTTTTTGAACAGTTTTTCTCGGAGAAATTGGAATCGGAAATTGTTTTGGAAACGAACAAGTTTTACCACTACTCCAAAGGACATTCGGGGGAAAGGGAATTTTCTCGGCTCAAGAGGTGGATGGAGACAAACATGCCAGAATTGTATTGCTTCCTGGCAGTTTCACTCCTAATGCCAAGGATGCGGTAGCTCGACTTGAAAGAGTATTGGTCAAAGGTCTGGATATTGTCAACTCCTGCCTTCCCAGCTATCATGTCCAGGGACAGATACATGGTAATACTAAGATTGCTGCATTTTAGTGATAATTCCAAGTCAATAGAAAGTGATAGACTAAAGAAAATTTGGTTAGTTGTTGACTCCTTAAGGAGTGCTTTTAGGAGTGGATTGTAACCCCATCAGGACTTGTGTATTGATGTAAGTTTGTTGCTTTTCAAGGGGAAACTAATGTTCAAACAATACATTCCATCGATACAGAGAGTGTTTGATATAAAAAATTTTGTGCTCTGTTACTGTGAGACCAATTATATTTTAGATTTTATTTTTTTATACTGGTCAAACGACTGACATTGTTGAACAGGGGTATTGTGGGAACACTTATAAAGCCCTACCTTGAGAAAGGACATACATTGAAGTAAGATCTGGTGCTTTCCCGGCGAATGATGTAGATGAAGTTCTCTCGGGTTGACGACCGGGTCAACTCGGACTCCATTGTGGCCGACGTTTCGTCGCTCGACTCGAGGGTCGTCAATCAGGGCTGCTGAGTCCCTAAGCAGCCTTGATGACGTCCCTTGAGTCGAGAGTCGAAACGTCGGGCACAGTGGAGCCCGAGTTGACTCGGTTGTCAACCCGAGAAAACTTCATCTAGGACATACAATGTTCGTGGATAACTGGTATTCAAGTCCAGCCTTGTTTTTATGGTTGCATAATAAGGCGACGAATGCATGTTGAACGGTGCAAAGAAATATAAAGTATATGCCGAAAATGGAGGAGGAGATAAAAAAAGGAAATATACAGTTCATGTGTTCAGACATTCTTCTCGCATTGAAGTGGTGCAATAGGAGGGAAGTGCCACCTGTCAAAATTATGGTATGCTAGAATCCTCAAAAGTAGATTACAAAATGGGTAAAATGTTTTTGAAACCAAATTGTGTTTTGGGCTATAATAAGAGGATGGGTGCGGTAGACAAATAAGATATGATTTTGAGCTCAATAGAGTCGGTGCGGAAAACAATTAAGTGGTACAATAAATTTTTCTTTCATGTTATGGACATGTGTGTATTCAATGCTCATATACTACATTGTGTTTCAAGAAATAAAAATTTGCCGATGGCGAAATTTCACATCTTCCTCATTCAGGATATGGTGAAAAGTTTTTTGCGGCCAATAGGAAGATGCGGTGGCAGAAAGTCAGAGGAAGATGTTTCTATGCGTCTTTATGGTCGTCACTTTCCAAAACATGTAACATCGGAGACTTCTAAATCTAATTTACCTCGCAAAACATGTGTGATGTGCGGTGAATGTGGTGGGGTGGGGTTGTGCATTGTTCCGTGTTTTGAACTATTACACACACCAAAAAAATTATTAGACTATAATTTTTCAATAAAATTTTTTAAAATTTAATGCACTTTATTCATTTTTTCATGTAACTCCTCATTTTTATTTTTCATATGGATTAACATAACTTATAATATTTCTATCTTTAAGATGACATTTTTTGTACGTCCATGCCTATCATATTCAATTCAAGATACTCTTACCATATTGGTGCTAATTCTGGCTGAATAATTGTTTTTTTTTAACATTTAACACTTTTAGTTCAAGAAATATAATGAATTATATAAAACAATGCAGAAGCATTTAAATCTCCTAAAAATCATGTGCTCGGGGCATTTAAATGCCTCAAACTGCTGTGCGTAGCGTGAGGCTCTCTTTAAGGAAATGCTTAGCACTCAAAAGGTTAATAGCTACTGGCTCATCTTTTCAGTCCAAATGCAGGATTGATCTAGAAACAAACTGTGAGATACTCTTGACTGAGGTGCACTTTAGTAATGTTTCAAAGAGTGTTTCCCCTTCGTTTAACTCTCCTATGGTGAGCAGAAAGTTTCATATTGGTTGTTTCTATTGCCCTCAGTGTTAACATACTTCTTGTCAGGGACTTTAATCTCTCCATCTGTTGGAATTAACAATGGCAATCTGGAGGAGTTTTTCCTCTATCACTTCATGGAAGGTTTAGGTCTAATGCAGTGCAATCACTTTTCCACTGAAAATTTGGCAACGTTGGACCTTGTTCTGGTGTCTAACGAAGTAAAGTTTCTCACTCCTGGCAGAAACATTTTTGAGTTTACCACGAATCCCTGGAGTTCACACTCTCCCTGCCACTAACTCGACTCCATCCCCTCCGGCCACCACTCTTCCCTCCCAGAACCGTGCTTGTGCTTGGAAGAAAGCCGAATTGAGTGGAGTGTCGTAAACCGCTCGCTCTTCCTCTTGACCTGGGACCTCCTTGAGTGCGGGTCAGTTGATGATTGTCTCTTGACCTCTTCTACGATGAGATTCACAGTGCCATTAATAACTTTGTACCCTCTCGCAAGGTTTCCAAAAGAGGACACCTGTGGTTGTCAGAGGAGACGCTACCTTACTCCAAAGAAGAAAAGAAGCAGCTTGGAAATTAAGGAAATCTCACCCTAGCCCCTCCACACACAAATGGCAGAGTTCTCGAAAATCCGTAACCTCGCCAGAAAACTTCTGTGCCGTGACTATAAGGAGGTATAAGGGTAAGGAGTCATAAGTCTTTAACCTCCTTACGAATAAGGCCACAGATTCTGATGCAATCGAATTTTTTTCCTTAAGCACACAGCCAACCCCCTTCACGTTCCCATTGCAATGATTTTTAATCACTGTTTCTTGACAGGATCTTTACCAGCTCAGTGGTAAATGGCTAATGTCACCCAGATCTTAAAATTCTGCTCCAAAAACGTTATTGAATATTATCGCCCGATTTCAATCCTCCCGGTTCTTTCCATCCTCTTCGAAAGAGTACTTCACAAACGTCTCCTTTTATTCACACTCCACTTCCTGCCCCCACAGCAACACTGTTGTCTTCCCTGCGGCTCTTGCTTCAGTATCTTTCCTTATTTAATAATAGTATCACTGATGCCTTTGAGAATTCATCCCAACGTGTGCTACATTAATTTTTCAAAGGCTTTTGACACTCAACCATCGTCTGCTGCTCCATAAATTGAAAAATCGTTTCAACATCCATGGTTCCTTGGTAGTCCTCTTTCTTCACCTATCTAATAGATACCAGAGAGTGGTACTTGACGGGGCTACTTCCACTTACGAAAGGGTAACTTCCGGCATCCCTCAAGGCAGTGTCCTCAGCCCTCTGCTTTTCTCCATTTATATTGATGACATAATTGTTTCTTTCAAAATTGGTGCCTGCAACATCTTTACGTCGATGACTGCACATTTTCCGAAGAATCAACAATATTGCCAGTACTATCGAATTGCAAGAAACCCTCAACTCCATTTCAGATTGGAGCTCTATATGGAAGCTAAGGATTAACCCACTCAAGTCCAAGACTTTATCCTTCATTTTACGTAACCATCCTGTAAAATCCTCCTATTCCTTCTCTAGTCACACAATTCCAGAAGTTACATCCCACAGTGATCTCAGAGACATTTTCGTCCCCAAAATGACCTTTACCCCCATATCATTAAACTTTCCTCCAAAGCCATGTCTCTCTTAGGACTCCTTTATAGATTCAGTGAGATTGATAATCCATTAGCACGTAAAACAATATTTTCTGACAGTGATCTCCCAATTCTGGAGTATTGTTCCCCCATCTGGTCATCTGCATGCCCCTCCAAACTAAAAATTATAAACAGGCCACGCAACATTTTCCTCAATATAGTCAGACATCATGTTCCCACCCTCCGGAATCTTAACAACAGCGAATGATGCCACATATTAGGTATCACTTCCTTACAACACTGCCAGTCTGTGGCGTATCTCAAATTTCTTCATGAAATCATGAATGGCTGCTTCAGATCCACCAAACTCCTCCCCAACTTTTGTCTACACGTACCCTCTCACAAAACCTGTACTCTAGCTCTATTTCATCTCCTCACCTGTCGTATCTCCATGGCCCAGAGTACCCTTCACCTACACCATCTCTCTCACAAGATGTGAATCTTGTGTGGTTTCTGTTATTTATTTATTAAACTAATACATACAATGTAAAGGTGTTTTTGCTGTTTTTTAATAAATAAATTAACATTTTGGTAGTTGTAATGGGGAAGTCTGTCATTGAGGATCAAAATATTACTGACTTTTTTTCTTAACAGAAGATTCATGATTTTTGGGTCCTTATATTTGTTTGCTCTTTTATGTTAACAAATATTAGCTTGATTAAAAGCTAAATGGGAAGAGTGCTTGACCATTGAGCTGAGGAATGGCCTGGGTTCACACCCCTGTGACACCTCCAGATGCATCCACCTGAACCCAGTTTGGGTGATTTTTCCTGGGAAACCACAGTTGGAACTGGCCCACCTTCATCAATGTGTGAAGTTCTTTCCAGATGCCGTTGGACTTAGCACTTTGACATAGTGAGCTCTATCCTTGCTTATGAAACTGACCTTTGAGTTTAACATACTGCAGGGGGTTATTTTCACACACGAGGTAAACCTTTGATGAACTAGGGCACGAACAAATTTTGTCTTATGATAAATCTCTCTACAACTTCAAGTACACTCTGCTCCTCATCATTACAAGATCACTTGTTGATGTTTTTTTACAGATAATAAATTTTTATCTGCATAATATTTTATTAGGAGTCGTGATGGAATACAATATAGGGTGAAAAACCGGTCAGTTGTCAGTGATGACACACATCTGATAGAGTGATGGTTTTTTAAATAACTTATATTTCCACAAAAGAATCTT
>WURS02000014.1:585864-597968 GCA_011762765.2 Rhinocypha anisoptera | reverse complement strand
GTATACACACACACACATATATATATATATATATACCTCTTTAGTGTTTTGTAATGTCTCGGACGTAACGATATGATCATTTTCACTTTTGGAGTCAATGGCCATGTAGGAGTTTTAGTGTCAAAAGATTGTTTAATCAACCTTTGACTTGTCTGAATTTGTATGCAAAGATTATTCAATGCGTGTTTGTGTATGTTTTTATTGTTACTTAATCGTGTCTGAACAGTGCTATGTTATGATCGCCTGAGGCTAGCTATGCATAAGATATGTATATGTAGCCTAATTTATGTGATTAAAAAGCTAAATAGGAAAGGTTTTATTCTATTTAATGTTTCACTCGTTAGTTTTATGGGGAGAGGAAGGAAGCTATGCATTTAACAAGTATTTCGTAATTTGATGTGAGCCAAATTAATTTTTAGCTTTGATGAGTGTTTATGAAATTTGCGTTTTCTTCTGTTACATGATAATTTTCAAAAGGAGATTTAGATTTTAAAAGGTTTAAGTGCTTCCTTGTTTAGCCCCATAGTTCCACCTCTAGTTCCTCTTATTAAGGTTTGAATGTAAGCACATTTCTTAGACTTAGTGAATTCACCTGTATTTTATACAATATAAGTTTCCGTTATATTGTGTTAATGAGAATACATCGATACAGGCTTATTATATTAGCTGGATACACATTGAGTGGTTTGTTGTTTATTTGTAGTCAAAGGGAAATCATGACTTTTTATATTGCGTCAGTAAAGATGTGCAGTCCTCTCTCCATTGTGCCCTGCTGGGCTTGATTTCTAGATTGCAGGTGTTTAATCTTATAAGCAACTGACAGTGGTGAAAGAGCAGAAGTAGACAATCACAGAAGGAAGACATAAGGAATTGCAGCATTTATGGTAATCTTTATAAGTTTTATGCACATTAGTGACAAGTTACTTTGGTCTTAGAGTATGGATTTCATGCATTGAAGAAGTATCGAAATAAACTTGCCGCATGAGGCCTTAACCTTAAATCTCTTGGAGTATCAGACATTAACATGTTCAAGGTAACGTGTTGGCCCTATTTTCTCAGATTATTAGTTCTATGTAGCTTATGTAGAAATTAAAAGTTAGGTATTTGGGTGTCACTATAGTCTTTTAAGGGGAGTATTTACCTTTAGGCATTGCTGTCTGTGAGGGTCTTTGGACATCCTTGTCATGCATCACACAGTCATCACATTCATGGTCCCTAAAAGTTTTATTGAAATGGGAATGAACTCAAGTTCTCATTTTGTCAAAATTCTACAGATAATTTGAAGTTGCAACACATGATGATTTACCTTACATGTTTCATATTTAGGTGCCTTGGGGGGAATTAGAGGAAAGGTGTACCAAAAGCATCTGTGGGGAAAAATTCCATTGCCAAGTGTTGCCAACTTTCTGCAAATATGAACTTGTTTCTATTACGTCCTTAAGACTGGAATTATTTTTAAATTCTATTTAGGTTAGTAATACTTGCTTCGATGTTTTTTGCTTCCAATCAAAGAAATAGTCTAAAAGATAAAAGAGTTAATTTCTCAAGGGAACTGAAAAAAATGTGCAGTTAATAAAGGATTTGCTGGGACTAGGCTGCTTTATATAAATTTCACTGCAAAAAAAAAGATTGTGGTGCAAAGAAATGTTTTGGTTCAGTTGCATTGTCCTGACCTATTTCCTTCTGTCTCCCAAATCTTTTATATGTATATTAACATTAACCCATTGAGCATTTTAATCTGGAGGGTACGCGTGAATTTGAATACTATTGCTTCTTAATTTTGATGGGTTCCTTTTTTTAAGATTATAATAATTTTCATGGTACTTAAAGACATCTTGCAATATGCGCTGTAATTTCCATTTATTTGGCCAGCTTTGAATATATAATTTTTAAAAGTATTTACTTTTCTTTCTTTGGAGATGAATAGCACATTTATTTTCACTAACTGGTCATATATAATAGTTGCTTATGAGCTAGATAGATAGATGTTTGGCTTTTCATTCAATGCATGCATCATCATTTTGGCCATGCACTCATTTCGTATGAAGTTGAAGCTTTTTTATTTTTTTTTGCCTGTAGTGAAAGTGTGTAGTCATTCGTTCATTTCCCTTGGGATCCAATTACACTTGCTTTTCGGTTAATGTGTACTGCAGTCAAAAGCCTATTGTGTGAGGAGGAACTCTTTTCTTTCGTGTGCTTATTTTTTCCCCCATCCAGTGGTTTCCAGTTAACACAGTGTAAGGTGCTCTCTCTGCATTCCGTGCTATCTGACATAACACCGGACGCATTCATTAATGACAGGTATTTTTCAGTTTATAATTAGGAAGTGGTGCTCTTATCCTTCCAATTTTTCTCATTTTCATGGTTGAACTTTACTTTTCCAGTGCTCATGAGACAGCCATTCATGTCTGCTGATGGCTGATGGGAATTCAGTGGTGTGGGTAGGTTGTTTATCTCAACTCTGTCTGCTTGCTAAACAAAAAGCGACCAGCAATACCAAATGAATTGTATCTCTTGTATGAAAGGTATTTATGGTTTGCAAAGAAGTCATGAATGAAATTGATTTGGTTTTACAAATAAATGTAAATTTTTAGCACAATGTTCTAAGAAAAACTGTACATTTTCATTGATTGTATACCCCTGGGATATTGTATCCATTTTCATTTCCTTAGTGACCTTTATGAGTTTTCAATTCTTTAACATTGTACTTCTAATTACCGTAGGCCTTGGTTTTCATTGTTACTTTTCCCATATTTATTTTATGTTATTTCAATGCTAGAACAAGTAATCTGACACTTAGAGGTTTGCAAAAGTTACAATTAATGAAACTTAGATCATTTGGTTCCTGAGTTCTTTCACTGGCTCTTAACCTGAGACATTTTATCATTTTGAATTCTCAGGGGGAGAGTATGGTGCACATTATTCATCTGAATATATGCAAACCAATTCAATTGTATTGCTTATTACCTTACCCAGATGATACTTTTATCCATACTCAGTTATGTTATCGCAATTGTAGTAAAGGAAGTTTCATTTGAATTACTCTTTATGTGGTAATCTGAAACAAAATGTTCCTTGGGTTTTAGGTGACTGACTTGTCTTTTAACCATAAATCGTAGAACTATTTATTCCGAAAAGAAATAGAGATTATGGAATGCTAGGTTACATGCATTCCATAATCTCATTTATTTTGTCTTGTTCTAAAGTACTGTCTGATCAGTGTTGTTCTAATACCACTCCTGGGGGGCAAGTCTGTAACACGTTTCTCCTGAAAAAAGAGATTTAAGAATCTCCCTATAGAGGTGAAGTGCCCAACCCAAGTCCGTGACTCATTCTCCTGACAAAGGAGAAAGATAGTCTCTCGGGAGAAACGTGAGTCTCTACCAAAGTCCATAACCCGGCGAAGCAACTTCCGGGTACCAAAAACAGTATACTCAAAGAAGACCAACCCTTTGGTAGGCCAACGTAAATGTGCTGTCTGTACTCTGGTAATTATCTTCTTATACCAGTATGCTAGTGATGTATCATGTCTGAATAATACAATTTATACATCACAAAGAGGTTGATTCTTATGATTAGCATAATAACAAAGCAATAAAAGACCAAAATAAATTATAATAAACTGTCGAGTGTGACCGAATCAAACAAAAGTTGCGTATTCCAGCCAATACCTCTAAATTCCTGAGATCAGAGAGTTTTTTTCTTTCACCCTCGTATTTGCCGTGAGATGTCAATGAATTAAAAGTAAAAGATGAAAAATATGTTAACTGTACAACTAACCAGATGCAAGGGTAAATGCACCTCTTTATGATTAACAAGTATTGTAGACTGTTTCTTGATATTACGTATCCTTGATAGTACATATCCTATCTACTACTACAATCCTACTAAATAAAAACTACACTCTGAAATGAAATTTCTTTGTAAAAATGTCAATATAAGTAAACAACTATGAGAAAGCCTAGTTAATGCTAGCATTCAATTCAGTAATGCAAGTGTGTCCATCGTTTCGTAGTTGAGTAGGTATACTCTGAAATGGAATTTTGTTTGTCGACAACCTACAACGTAAATTTTTATCAAAATTCTAGTCCTGCAGCTGTCAATTTTCATGACAGAATTACTAATATATAGTAAGATAAGTTTTAAAAACAAATTTTATTCCATCCTTAGCTTATGCATGTATAGTTTAGTCAAAATTAAATCATAGTTTGTTTAATTAGAAACTACGGAATAAACCATCAAATCATATGGAAACAATGAATGCAAACTATAAACCTTCAAGCAGACTTACCCCTCTGTAGTCAAAATAGATTGAAATCAGGGGTGTGACTTACACTGACAGTAATACTGGCACTCACTGATTGGTTGACATTTTGCCCACTGTCAGGTGTAAAGATGGATCTTTGCTATCTTATTTACGATAACTTCTTAAGGCTTACGTCAGGCCCTTATGGATGGCTAATGCCTTAAATGTTATGGCTTACGACATAATACGAGTAAGAATGTATTCGTTAGTACTAAAAAGTTACATCTTGGTTTCTCTCTGTCTTGGAATTTTTCAAACCCCTGCACATTCAGAGTTTTCTCCCCTTCCGGTTGAGAGAATACGTTTTCTCTACAGACTTATGGACTTGGTGGGTAGAAAACAGATTTCTCCTACGACAGGTGCCTCGAGTTACGGACTTACCCCCTGGTTCCTGTAATACTTACAGCTTCCCCATATGGTTGAACTGTCTGGTAAATGCTTATGACATAACACTACTAAGTAACTGAGTAATGCCAATTTGATATTTTAGTGTCTCTTGGAATTAAACCAAATAACTTTATCTTGTTTTTAGTTCAGGTGTTTCCATTATTTCAAAGGAGAAAGTAATTTTCCACAGATTTTATTACTGCATACAATGAGTTTTGCTGTGATGCAGCATCTTCAGTTACAAAGATTTAGAGAGAAATTGTGTCAATATACACACAGGACGAGGAGTGGGTCATAAGTTGGAGCTCAAACGGAATTGGTGAATTCCAAAAAGAGCCAGTAACCAATGTTGATAGTGAAGGAGGGGTGACAAGGCACTGTGGGCTGTATTCTAGAAGAATGCTGGTTTTTTTTAAAAAAAACCATCATTCTATCATGGATTTCCACCAAGTGACGGCCTCCACAGTGAACTTTGTATTCTAGAACTCCACTACAGTGAGCACCTCACTGGATACATCATCAAATACTCCAATGGGCGATATTATTCAACTATGAGGATAACAGGCACTCCGGTTGCATAAAAATGCCTCGTGAATAGCTGATTCAATTATTTTAACTATACACAGAAATTAGGACTGCTTGATCAAAAGCAAAACCTACTTTTTTTTGTGTAAATATTTCATTCCTTTGTCTTGGAAATTCGGACTTTTACTAAGACTTGAAATCGAATAAGTCGATAGTTTCCGTGTTTTAATGAAACTAATCTTTGTATTTACCAGTGTTTAGTTTGACATTTACTGTGATCGTAATACCCAAACCAAATTCTTTACATTTTTCATGATTCCTTCCCTGTGGTGCCATCAGAAATGTCGCTGCTTGCAGTCTTGTAAAGGGAGAAAATGTTTGGCAACCTTGCCTCTCCTCCACTTCGCGAAGCCTGGTGGTAGTGGCGTTTCTGAATCCGAATTTGTAGGAGCAGCAATGCTGATGCAGGGACACTCCCATTTCTCATGTTAGTGACGTTCTAGAATGCGGCCCAATGGGATAGGTTGAGGTCAAAAAGTGCTGTTGGGAGAGTTACACAATCGTGGAGGGGACAATCCGCTACATCATATCATTCTTTAATCAGTATTTATTGTCCTGCAAGGCACAAGAGGAGGTTGTGGCAACCCAGTATGCAGAGTGGCTAGCTACTGAACCTGTATACCCAAGATGGAAACTACCCTTGTGTGTTTTTTCACATCCTTTTGCACTTGGTACTAGTTCAGTTCTACCCCCTACCTTACCAAAGGGACCCACTCCGATATCAACCCAGTGCACACTGATGGTTATAAAAAGCTCGGTACTGCTTGTGAGTACAGGTACACTTCTTCTTATCACTTATGTTGTTAAAACCAGTCATAGCTTGGTGGGTAGCGTGCTCACCGGCTAATCCCAAGATCGCAAGTTTTGAGTCCTGTCCAGGTAATGGCTGTCGTCTTAGTCCAGATGGCGAAATGACCATAGCCGTCGAAGGACCCCATAAAACAGACATGCTACTGCTGCTAGTACCACCAGTCCTACTCCGTTCACTCTTCAGCACAGTGGAATTTTGGGGGCTGTTAAATTGGTTTTGAATGAGGGGACACAAGGATGCATTTTAAGTGTAGCAACTACCTTAGAAATGTCTGAAATTCTCTCGGGTTCTCCACCAGGTAAGGTATTCAGTTTCCAACGTCTCGGTAGCTAACTCTGCCATTAAGACTACTTTTCTGAAATTGAAAAGACTGAAGGGGGGAGGGGGTATGAATGGAAAATATGAAACAATAATAAATCTTTAAGGTCTGAAATACATTTACTTCCTTTCCAACCCCACCACGAATTTTGATCTCCATCACATTGCCTCCCCTTATTCCCGTCTCACAAAAAATCGAATTAAAAACTTCATTCCTTTAATTTCCGGTGCAGATGGGAGTAGTAGGAGAAATGGGGGGGGGGGCGACGATGAAATAGCTGCTAATTACGTAGGTAGTCGGTGAGTCCTATTGAGGGCATCGATACCAGAATATTGCAGGCTACACTGCTAAGCGTGTAATCTTTTCGGTCGCGTGAGGGAGAAGGCTGAGTCAATGGAGTCCGGTGGTGAGTAACACACAATTAACCTGCGTGACGTCAGCATCGGCTCTCGTCCGTTCTTAAGAGAGAGAATTCATTTTTAATTGAATGACGGGGTTTAGGTCGCTGCGTCCCGACCCACTTTTTCCCTTGCCACGGAATAGGTCCCACCAATGTGAGATGAGGTCCTCTCACTTCCCGACTGGAAGTGGTGATCAGACCGGCACCTTGCACTATAGGCAGAGTAAGGGAAATCCTAAATGTGTTTCAAGACTATGAGCATCTGTATATGTACAATGAACGGTGGCTCGGGACGCCCTCTTTCGCGAGGGGACGACGGAGTTGTCACCTCGAGTAACTGAGCTTGTGTGACGTCAAGATGGGGCGGCTTTTATATAAATGTGTTAGCCTGGAGAGGAGAGTTTCAAGGAAAATTTTTATAGCTTCTTGTTTATGACATTTTGTTAACTCTAGCACCGACCGCATCTAGTACTTTAATGCTCGAAGATTAAAGACTGTGTTCGACCCAGTCGGGCGGATCTTTATAGGAAACCAGTTTTTTTCTTAGCTGGTGGTTTTTTAACTGTATTAACTTATATAGTAATTACGTAATATGTCACAAATGAGTCATCGGTGCAACTAGAATTATTGAGTTGGTATTACTGCGGCCGTCGGTGTGCCCTATTGACGTCTCCCGGACCTGCTACTTCTTCGTCAGTAATTTTTAAGGTGCTTCTGTTCATGTTCAATGGGATTTACTACCAATAAACTCCTCGTTCGGCACTCACTTTCATCTGTGGTTAGAAGTAAACTTTTATTTTAATTAGATTTATCAAATTTGCTCCATCGTGGGCCTACATGTTTCCTCGTCGACTCCCCCACGAGGAGGAGTTCACAATCATTGTCAAGTAGTGAACTTCACATAGGTCGGCCACATGGTGCAATGGACCACACGTTTGAGTTCTCGCAATGGATTCCCCCGTCATTAGCCACCCTGTTCCTGACTCGACAAGGCCGTCACGGGGTGGTGCAGTGAGGGTGCGTGTGAGGTTTCTTATAATATCAGAGGGGGGGGGGCATATGGCATGCTTCAAACAGATTTGTAAAAAACAGTATCTCTTGTATTTTACACACTGCGGTACTAACCTTGGAATTGGTTCTAGAATGCCACATAGCTATGTAGTCGGAGTGATACTGCTTTTGAGCTCTACAAAGTGTAGGGAACCCTCATGGTCCCTAAATACAGTAGAAGTCCGCTATAGCGAGTATGGCTTATAACGAGAGTGTCGCTATAGCGAGTGATCGTTTTGTGTTGGTTGGTCCACGTGTTAAAACAGTGAGTTCCGTCGGTTATTACAAGTGGTTATATCCGCAGTATCGCTATAGCAAGTAGATTTTTCAGTGTTTGCTGCTTGGGTTGCATAACTCACAGGATTCACACACGCATTAAATTGTCATGCCTCGTGAATCTACATTGTAAGGAAGGCTTTACGAGAGACTTTGTGGTGATTTTCGAGAGGTGGCTTTGTGATTTTATGCCACAGACTTTCTTGGGGAATGACTCAACAACTTATCTTGGGATCTGTGCTCTGTCATTTCCTAGTGCTATTTCGTCCTTATAGCCGAAGATCAGAATAAGAGAATATATGGAGTGGTGAGCTAGACTCTTAGACAATGAAGGAAAAGATATTAGTTGAAGGTCAGACGTGAGGTCCCCTTTTGATCGACAAGCAAGAGAAGGGATTAGTTGAAAGTCAGAGGGGGGAGCAAACAAACAAGGGGGAATTTACTTTTCATCAGGTCTAACCCAGAGTGAAGGAGATCCCATTGGTGGTCCCATTTCTCTCTCAACCCTCCTCTTATTTATGGAATCGTAATTGTTAACCGTAGGTCATACTTTATCTATGATTGTTCACAAAAGGTTGCCAAAAAATACTACCGATGTTTGACGTACATTAGTTATGAGTGTGTGAGTTTTGGTGACAATATTAAAAATTGTTTTTAATGGAACGATCTATTTTTAATGCATTTGTGGATGAATTAATGCAACTACTTCATGGTTCATTTTCACCCACTTTTGGTGCCGCTTTAAATGCTGAAAGAGATGAATTTAAATGACCATCGGCTATAACGAGCGTGCGTTATAACGAGAGATTTTTCATTATTTATCAGCTCTCGTTATAGCGAATTTCTACTGTACTACATAGACATAGCTGTTGCCACTGCCAGTTTTCAATTGCTTTGTACCTTGAAGGTAAAATAATTCTTTTTTCTCATTTCGTTCAAACTACCTGGTAAAATACTATTTTGATTAATAATGCAATGTAGCATGAGTGGTTTTATATGGCTACATGGATAGTTAGCTCATGTTTTAATGAAATGATATTGATTGAACCGCACATCCGTGTAGATTATTGAGTAATAAATTAGTTTTTAACGCATTCTTATTTTTTAAGGTTTGGGTTGGTTGTCATTGTTTTAGTTGAACACTATTATATAAACCTAAACAGTCTTTCGAACTATCTTGTCAGCACGTACATCGGTAATGCATTTCACTCACAGCATCGCTATTGTTCTTATGGTGTAACAATTTTAAATTGGTCAATATACGATTCTTAGATAGTTTCATGATACTTAAACCAATTTGGTGTTTTCCTATTTTCTCTATGGTGATAGTTTCACCATACTTTCTTGGTAAACATTATGTTTATTTTCAAAATTTTGTTAATACGGTTATTGGAACGGATGGAACAATCTACATGTTACATAGGTAAGGATTTTCACGAATCAAAACCTCACAGTAAGTAGTTTACTAGTATTGTGAGAATACTAAACACCATTCTATTATTATAGTTTATTCAGAATGCTCAAATATGCCATGGCTATCACGTGATGTCAAGGCCTCCGACAACTTCTTGTAATTTCTGTAACATTTCTTTGTTTTAATCATGATTATTATCCATCATTCGCTTTACATTACTTAATATCGCTTATTGGAAAGTAGTAATTCCTCATTTAGTTTTTACTAAGCCATTAATTATACCATGAGTTATGTTCTATCAGTCATTAAAAGGGGTAACCTATCTTACAGTGGATAAAAATCTCCAAATGGCTTTCCAAAAGATTCACCATATAATATATTATAAGAAAGCCATTGCGGTCTGTTACGATATTTACAAATACAAACAACATGAAGTAGTACAATGAAACATCCATATTGTGCATAAGAGCATTCACTGTATTTATAATGACAAGCTCCTTTAAGTTTTATTGTACAGTTAGTTACTAAACCACTAAGATTCCCATGTGAATGCAAGAATGTAAATCAAACTTAAATTTACATGCACTCATTGGAAAACCAGAAAGTGATAAATTAAGGAGTTGCATGCAATTATTGTTCTTTTGCACAACCTCTAAGAGCACATAATTGATGACTGGCATAAAATTATTCATTGCAAACCTTTGTTAAAACCACGTTATTAACGATTGGATATTTCCAGATGCTTTAAACTACTTCCTTTCATTTACTAAATTTTAAATGATGGTACTAACCACTATTGAAAATTACAATGTAAAATATAAAAAAGACACCAAATGTAGAGTTTAGCATGCCATATGCTGTCTAAATTTTATTTTGATAATACACGCTACTCACTTGTAAGCAGTATTTCACTAACCTTTGATGTATGTAACCGGTCACCATATATTATTATTAGTTACAAGTTGACCATCTGGTCAGGTGGTAACAAATTTACATTAATCATAAACATACAAATTATTTCAACAATTACTTGCAAAATTAACATTTCTTCCAAAAAATCACATAAATCGCAAGGAAGACAGGATATAGAAAAGGAAATAATTTTTAGAAGAAAACATACAGGGATGCATCGAAAAACATACATAAAAGCAATCCCTTCACAGCCCCCTCAAGATCGTTTCAATCATCAAACAAATTATCTAAAAACCTAGAGAGGAATACAGTTGTTAGATTATGAGTTTCCTGCATCTCCCCTTAAAAATGTTGATGCACTAGGAAAGGGCTCAAAAAGATTTTCAGGTATTACAATCAGAAGTTGGTTTATTTAAAAATGAAATTTTTTTTTTATTAATTCTTTGTGACCAACATTTTATCTTCTGTAGTTGATCATTTTTGCCCATAAAATTTCGTTTATCTACCTCTCTTGATAGGTCTGCCCATGCTTTACCTCCTTTCAGTTTATTAAATATTCCGCATAGACTGCCTCTTTTCCTCCTCTTTTCTAATGTCTCCCAACCAAGAGATTTGAGCATTTCTGTCACACTGCCAGCCCTCTTATGTTTTCCCAGTACATATCTGGCCGCCTTTCTCTGGACTCTCTCTAGTTTCTTTATTTGCTCCTATACGCACGGGTCCCAAACTATTGCAGAATATTCTAGTATTGGTCTTACCAGATCTTTATATGCCTTTTCCTTTTTAGCTGCATGGCTCCCCTTCAGGTTTCTCATCACCCAATGCAATGTTTTCCATCCTTTCTTTGTCACGTATTCCGCGTTTATTTCCCACCCTGAATCCTTGGTTTGATACACACTCCTAAGTACTTACAACTGTCGTATTTTGTGATGAGTTTACCTGAGTAATTGTAGTCTCTGTGAGACCTATTAACTTATTACTAAAAGTAATTAATTTACATCTTTTTAAATTTATGTTCATTCTGTTCATTAATACCCACATTGCCATTTTGTTTAGATCGTTTGATGGGCTGCATGGTCAGTCTCCTTCTCAATTTGTCTGTAAATAATACAATCGTCAAGTGTAACCTTCTGAATAAACTGCTACAAAAAAAATAACCAGATCAGTGAATTGGGATTAAGAACTTATTGATACACTTTTCCAGCAAATGAACATCTTTTCTTTTAACTGCAATGTTTGCTCACACAGTAATTACATAGCACTGCATAAAAGAAGAAATAATTAGGTTGAATGTGTGGCAAGCATGGAAGAAGGGAGACAACCGAACACCTAAATGTTTGCAATTTATTATCATATTTTTTCCTAATATTATTACCTTTAAAACTATTTACTCTATTTTATAAAGCTAAAAATATATTTATTATTACTTATAATATCGACAATAGTTCTTCATAACCAACCAACCACAGTGATCAACCCGAAGGTTGGTAGGTTAAGTGAGGGTAGAGCTCACCTAGTACTAAGCCCACGGCGCACCGAAAAGGTGGCCAAAAGTCCCTAAAATCAATCTGTGATTTTCGGTCTTTGAAGGCCCTAGTTATGTTGGTTGGTACCTTCCCCACTCAAATCAACCGATTATAATAG
>WURS02000014.1:460757-490551 GCA_011762765.2 Rhinocypha anisoptera | reverse complement strand
ATATATTTTATATATAATTCATTTATCGTTAATATAATTCCATTTAGAAGGAAATTATAACAGATGGTGTTGAATATATGTTATGTGACTATAAAATATATACTTTATTCATGAAATAATTCTCTGGAAGGCAGTGAATTAGGAATTGCTGTTGAAAAGTACAAAGCCTTTTCCAGCCTCGTCACAATTTCCAAACATCAAGGGAATCAAGAAAGAATCATTCATTCATGTAAAATATAATACAAAAATGTCATCTTAAAAACATAGGTACAAAATTTAGCCTTTCCTAGGCAAAAGCACAACACAGATTGAAGAGGGAAAAACTCCTTGGAAGTGTGACAATTAATTGTTCTTCATCGATAATGCTAATTTTTTGCACAAAACATCTTATTTGGATAAAGTCATCACTCTGGAAGTCAGTTTCACACATATACTCATACATATATATATATACACAAATCTGTACACTTCTTTTTGGTCTCATGTCGAATTAAAAACAGTTTTCAATTCACAATCACTCAATGTACAATTTCCATTCAACAAACATTTCTAGCAAACTATAATATCCATCTGTCCATGTACTTTACGAGAACATTATATAAAAAGAAGGAGATCAATACAAAATAATTTTCACTAATATTCAAATTATCCCATTTTTGACTTTTCTTCATGGAATATGTACATTTGTTCTGGTCCATTTGACAAAGTACATTTATGGAAGAGATATTTTTAAAGAAAAACATATCACAGTTACGCCACTTCACATGGCCGTTTCCAACGGTTGGCTCTTGCTTCTGCTCGCCAATGGAAAGTGTTCATGGCTAAATTCATTCGGTGTCGGAACGTAATCGAAATTTGTCTCGAGAAGGGCTTCGCTCTTTGACCTCGACGGATGCGGCACGGCCTCGTCGTTATAAGCATCATCCCCGGGCACAAACTGACTCGCTGGACGTGGTGGCTGATCGAGATCGGTCTCCAGTAGAGTGTCCGGGGGCCCTCCGCTGCCCTGAGGAGGCATTCCGTAAAAGTAATCCAAGTGGGAGTTCATGGGAAGCGTGCCGGCGGTCGAACCATACGGAATGTTATTCTCATCTTCGTACTGCAGCTCCCTGTCCTCTTCATCGTCGTCCACCCTGGGGTCACCACCGTGTTTCATGTCCAGGGTGGAATCGGACATGAGACTGCAGTCCAAGGGCAAGGTCGACGAGTTGAAATTGCTTCCCGGAGACTCGTCGCCGACGGAAACCAGAGGGGGAGGTGGTGGGGGAGGGGGAGGAGGTGCCATGGTCGGTCTCCTGACTTGGTCGGCATCGAGTGGACCCATGGCGGAGGGTATCTGTGGTAGTTCGCGGGACGCGAACGTGGAATTGTCGCGAAATCCTTCGTTCCTGTAAGCGAGGTCGAACGACGGTCCGATGGATGTCGTGGTCGAGGGCGTCGGGGGCACTCCGGACACGGGACGGTCGAATTGAGAGTAGCCATAGGGGAGGGCGTTCGGGTTGTGGGCCTCATATATGTCGTACGATTGATTGTCCTCGATGGAAGAGTTGAACTGCGACTTGTCCATGGAGTCTATGCTCCCGTTCATCTTCTTGTATTCGCTCATCTTGGTCGGAGTCGGACTCGCTCTCGACATCTTAAATGGAAAATAGAAATAATATTTGAGGAAAATTTCAATCGTGAAATGAAATATTAACATGACTTAGTTCCCTGGTCATCAACATTTACCTACAATTCCTTTTATTTTCATTTGGAAAAGTTATGTCACGCATAACATTAAGGAATCATTAGAAATAACAGTATTTCAGGAATAATCCTTGTGCAACAATATGGTTCATTATTGTTTAAATTTAAAATACAATGATACCTTGGCTAAAGAATACCCCAGATAATGAATTTTTCAGCTAACAAAGATACTTTTCGCCGTTTTTCAATAATGATAACGAATTTGGATTCAGCTAACAAATGCTTTGGCGGATCCACATACTAGCATGACATTGCTGCATAGGGAGCCATGCTTTCAAAATTATTCATCTCGGTCTTTGGTGAGCTTTTGCCCTTTTACTTTGTGCCTATTACTATTTAATAACACTTTGTGGGCAGAATCTAGAACGACTTAAATTATATTGTAGTGAGATCTTAGAGAACCCACATTTCTGCTAACGAATGTGATTCCGGAATGAATAATCTTTGTTAGCCAAGGTATCAATATACTTTGAATGACATAGATAAGATTTTTCATTTACAATAATAGTGTTTCTGAAAATATCCTTATGTAACATTAAGTCTCATGATTATTTAAGTTTATAATACTCTGAATTACATAGTAAATATTCTTGACATTCTATATTACACATAACATTTAGGAAACATTGGCAATAACAGTGTTTCATGAAGAAATCCTTCTGTAACATTAAGTTTTGTGATTTGTTAGATTAAAATACTCTGAATCACTTGGATAAGGTTCTCAATCTTCAACTTACTGTCGGTTGTTTTCGGCGATATCCTAACTCGTTGAAACCTCCATGCGAGGAAGCCAGGGAACGCATTGAGGCACGAATCGAGTTCCTTCTCTCAAGCCGCTCTATGTGCCGATGCTTGGATTTTGTGTACCAGAATCCTGCCACCAATGCTACCAAGATGATCGATGCAAGTACAGCACCAATGACTCCAATTGTTACAACATCACCCGTCCAGCTCAGTGGATCAATGAACACTTTTGGGTCTAGGTGTAATTGTGAGAGACATATTTACATTACTATATAGATGTTAAATAGAAAATAAATTCTAATGCTGAAAGTATTTAAGCATGGTAATGTTAGTAACAGAAAAATGTTTTTATTTATTTTAATCTTGCCAAAACAACCATAGTTAAGATGCTTAAAAATAACTATCTAACAATTCAAATAAACAACCTACTAACATGGATAACACGGCGTTAAGTATTTATCATAAGTGCTCCAGTTGAATGATATAATAGTAAAACATACAAAAGTTCAAAGAAATGAAATTCAGACCATATATTAATAACATAAGTATTTTGATATGAATAATTCAATTTTTTATGGATAAAGAGAAGTATTAACACCCCACATCAAATGAAATCAAAGGAGCACAAGACATTGGATAAGTGTTGCCAAAAGATATGTTTCATGGTTACGTGAGTGTTATCGTATTATGGTTTATTTATGCAATTCATTTTTCAAATTTATTAAATAAGATCGTTTGAAAACACACAAGAAACATTAAGAATTTGAAATCCATAAATTGAGAAAAAAGTTACTCAACAGAAACTTACCTTGTTCACATATAAATGGATATAATTGTTCACACTGATCCTCCACTACATTCTGGTAGCCAAACACAGTGCACCTATTGATCATGTCTATATTTTGAACCCACACCTTGTCATAATAGCTGAAACGTTCCTGCTGCTCCCTCAGGAAATTATAAACTGCCACATAATTGCTCATGACATATGGCATAGAAGCATTATCAGACTGAAAAGAAAACAAAAATTTTAAAAATCCTGATTAGCACATCAAATGTGAGAGATGTAAGTAAATGATCCACTTACTAATCAATTTAAAATTTTAGTTTAAAATCTACATTCAAGTGGGTGACCTTTTTATCTAACTATACTATATATGCTATAGTTTTACCAACTATAGCTATCAATGAAAGATGAGTATGACAGGTAAGTGTAAAGATAGCATAATAATAAATTCAGGAATAGGATAAACCCAAGTATGTACATATCAGGATAGGGGGTTAGTTGATTGTTCTACAAAAAATCTACTAGCTCAGGTTTAACTGGATGTGCCTTGGGGTATCACACAGTTTCTCAGCACTCTTACTCAGCAGACAATCAACCTCCTCAAACTATATTACCTAAATAAATTTTTCTTTTCAACAGTCTTCAAGTGCTTTGGAGTACAAAGTTAGGAGCTATGAATTTGGTTGCTTAATTTTTTTTCTACATTAGAAATAAGGAAAACACAATTACTATTTGCTATAAGAGAAGTTGTGGATGGATTTGGTGGTTCTTTAAAGAAATTTGTTTGGTTGGTGTGGTTACATTGAGAAGATGAATGAATATTAAATTACCAAACATATATTATATGAGAAAAAAAGTGATACAGAAAAAATAACTTAATTTTTCCACAGTATTTTGATAAGTTTAATGACCTAGGTATTTATAAACATTGGTAATATTCAAATGAATATTTTATTTTTTATTTTTCAAATCTCACAAACAGCACTATACCAGTTATGGTGGACAGTATAAAAAACTTTTACGTAACAAGGACGAAACACACACACATCCGTTCCTTAGGTGGAGAATGAAAAATCCACCAAGCCAAGATTCAAATCCATAGCCTCTAGGTTGGCAGATAGGGACATTACCCCACCACCACTGAGG
Organism: Rhinocypha anisoptera; assembly: GCA_011762765.2. Classification (NCBI taxonomy): domain Eukaryota; kingdom Metazoa; phylum Arthropoda; class Insecta; order Odonata; family Chlorocyphidae; genus Rhinocypha; species Rhinocypha anisoptera. The sequence continues at coordinate 486,128 of WURS02000014.1, read as the reverse complement.
TTAGCAAACTGTGGAAAAACGTAAGTTATTAAACAAATTAAGATTGTAAATTTGATATATTTCCACAGAAGAAAAAGATTAGACAAGACTGGTTTTTAACAATAATTGTCATCATCAGGTGAATTACCATTGTGAAAGCAAGCTTAAATACATTATAGGAGTGAGGAGGGGAGGGGGGAGAGGAGTGGTGGGTGGGGAATTGTTAAATTGTGAGAAAGAGTTTGTCTAAGGAGTGGGAGGAGAAACTTACATAGATTGTAGGAGAGAGGAGGGGTGGGGTGAGGGGGTTAGGCGGTAGGGGGCTTAGTTGATTTGCTGGAAATAGTTTGACTAAAACAAAATCCATTTGAAACTTTTAATGACTTCGAGTATCTGTTTTGGAAGTGTTTTCAGTGTAGAATAGATAAGCTCTCTATCGCCAACATTGCCGACAATATCAACCTGCTAAAAGAAGAATTACTGAACATTAAGGAGAATTTTAACGAGAATAGTGCAGCAGGTCTCACCAAATCCAAGAAAGAGAAAGATCTTCAAGCAAAAACTTCTGCTCACTCCCACCTTGTTCCCTTGAACCGTGAAATTAGGGAACATGCGAATGCAAACAGTGTTATATCGTTGCCTCAACCTCTCGACTCGGAGACAAAAGTACCAGTTTCAGGTAATTCAAATCCTGAAACAACATCAAAACATCACTCTGAAGTGGACACAGATGGTTTCCAGACAGTGCGTTATAAAATGTGAGAGAAAACGTAAACCTAAAGAAAATGCAAATCAGGAGAAACAAAATAAACCGAAGAAAAATGGAGTGTTTGGCTCCAATATGGCACAAGATCATTCCAATGATTTTGGTGTTCTGCGGAAAGTGTGGATTCATTTAAGCCGCATGAGAGTGGGTTATGACCAGTGATATAATTATTAATTACTTAAAGCAAAGATTCTCGAACAACGAGTCAGTTGTGTTCTTGTTAACAGTGGTGATATAGCCCGCCCCCCCACCATTAAGATTGGTGCAGATTTCACTTTAAAAAGTGTCTTGTATAGTGAAGATACTTGGCCTTGCAGTGCTTTTATTCGTAGGTTCACCTTCATAATTCGTCCTAGTCAAGCAGTTAACGAGATAAAAGGATTGCCATTAGGAAAAGAAGCTGGTGCAGGAGGCAAAATAGAGAATCAAAGTGGTGAATCAACAAGTCTGTATAGTTGCCGTTTGGGCATTTGTTTGATTATGGAATTCCCCCAGGTGACGGCCTCCTCGCTAAGTTATTTGTTCAGCAGCAATATGAAGCTCATTCAGAAATTCTCATTCAAATTCCACTCATGAAATTCATGTCAGGCGTAATTGATTTCAGGAAGAGTAAATGACTTAAAAGGAAGAGCATTGAATCATTTGTGCCTGTGTGCATGTGCATCTGTGCATGTGGATATGTGATACAGAATACTTTTACAAGAGGACAAAGGAAAAAAAACTAAAAATCTCTCAGGAAATTAAATGATTCATTACCCTCAAGTGCATAATTTGGTCCTTAAAAGGTTTAAACACTATTTCTTTAATACAACAAAAATAAATGTTACTTGGAAACATAAGTTCTCACTATCTTACCCGACAAAAATCTCTCGCTTCTGTGAAGTTCATAGGCACTCCAACATAAATATAACAGGTATCACCAACTGGACTCCATCCGGGAGGACATTTTCCACCGAGTAAGGTGAGGTTATTCATGTGAAATGGTTCATAGTCAACCTCTAAAAGGTGTGCCTCATCTCTTCTGTCCTTTATCCTTCCTCCTACAGTTATACTTCCATTGTAGCCCCACCAGTTGTGTTTGGCATCGATTGCTGATTTCCAAACGTCATGACTGCTGCGGATTGAGTATCAAAATGTTAAAAAAAAACAATTAAACATATGCAATTTATTTTTCATAGAAAATCAGATATCAGGCACTCTTTGTGTTATGGATCATGTGATGGTGATAGTAAAACTCTGAGAATTTCAGAGAGTGGATTAGTTGTATGCCATCACGAAGTCTAATTGACATTTTATCAATTGGAATAGCCTCATAATGTTAACAGTGACTTTTGCTCTTTAATCGAAAATATGATTTTAACCCTCAAACCATGACATCAGTCTCATGGACTGCTATGCTCTATGAACTCTCATTGTTAGATTCCTTATGTTTTATGGCTGGCTTTCCACACTTCAATAACACCTCAACTTTCATGAAAAATACTGTTGTTAAGGGACAAGCAGTTTAGGTGTGAAGAAGTATTTATTTCGACTTATTTCTAAAGTTCAGTGGGAGATAGTCATCACAGTTAGTGTACCTTTTTTCAAACCATTTTATTTTTTTTTTAAAGATAAGACAGAATATTATAGGCCATAATGTCTTTCACCAATAGACATCTGGACTTGGCAAAAAAATCAGAAAACGTTTTCAAGAGATCAGTGTTCATCAGATTCGGGAAGTGAAGTCGCCGATTCTAATGGGAGTGAGGATGGTCAAGATATGTTCAATTAACATTACACATCCTCCTTTCTAAGGATATGGGTTTCCATCAGGAGAATCAGAGAGTAGCTACAGCAAAGGGGGAGAAGGTTACGTTAGGTCTAGAATTGGGTGGATGTGGCCTATGTGTTCATGGTGTGCTGTGGGGGTTGAAGACTGTGAGGGCAGCGTAATAAAATTCAGATATCATTGTGACTGACTGATTTCCTTGAGCTCAAAGCATCTCTGACTGATGGAAGTGGATTGGGGCAGTATAGGGTTGATTGGGAGGGTGAAAAATTCAGAGATGTTTGGAGAGCCATTACTTATTTGATTATAATCAAACACATAAATAAATAAAAAAATTACTGACAAAAAAATGGCTGACATATCACTGTTAACATAACTTCTTCATGTCACAGTTTGAGGGTTAATGACATCACTTTTGAGAGTAATTATATTAAGGAATGCACTTTACCAACATGTTACATGATTGCAACTATTGTGGTGCCTAGCATCATAGCTCTCTCGCTCATGCATCTATCAGTATAAATGTGTATCAGAAAGATTTACTAATATGAAGCAGGGCTAGGGGATAGTAGTTGCAAAAAATAAAAATAAATTGTGCATATACCCTTGAGACAATTGGTGAAGTCATCTATTTTAAACTCCACAAATGCATAATGGATTTTTAACCCCCACGGGAAAAGCAGTGAATGAGCTAACACAAAAATATAGAATAGAATCATTTGAATCAAGCCATTAAGGGGCTAGATCTCCAGTTAAGTGAAAGAACGGCCGCTTACTTGGACAATGGAATTGGGTTATTTTTCAAGATTAAAAAAACAATTTAATCATCTTTTCCATTGATTTTTATAATCAAAACATGGTTTATGCGATTTTTCTCTATATGAAGGGAAACCAAGACAGCAATTCTTGGGGTTCTTAGAGCAGGGCACTAGATAAAAAAGAGTCAGCTCTACTTTTAAAAATTAAAACAGATTGACAAAAACTTTTTTTTAAATACAGGTAATGAATGTAATCATATATGGCACTACTGGACATGACAAGAGTGGACAGGTAGCATCCTCCTTTAGCAACACGCAAAGCACATTTAAAATGGGAAATGCTTCTATTGAACATTCCACAAAACACAAATATTAAGATAAATTTATGACAAAACAAACATATAGAGCACCTAGATAAGAATACCTAAAAAGCACAATGAAGAGAGGTGAACAATACAGAACAGAAACACCATGCAGACACTGAACACTCATTTAAATTCAAGACATCTTACCTATTTATACCCGCCCTGTTGTGGAAGATGTGAAAAATAAAAATGTCATTAAAATATTATGTACATCACATGAGTTTCTATCCTATTATTTAAATTTTTTCAAACTAAATTTTATAAATTTGAACTTGTCCATAAATCCAATTTCACAATTTGACTAAGTTTTACAGTAAACCAGTCAAGTAATACTTACAGTGATCTGTTGACAGTGACTATTTCGTAATCATTATCAGGATTAACAAGCACATTGTCCACATAATGCTGACCAGCAGTTCCTGCTACTATTGTCCCTCTTTCCTCTCTGTCAACTGCATAATTCCTGTGTGAACAAATGGAGTGATATCATGACAACATCTATGTCCTTAGGCATCAATCATATTGCTAGAAAAAAATACCTAAATACCATGTGACAAAACTTGTTTTGTTTAATGTGTTTGACTTGATAAGGGAATTAAAAAATAAGTGTTTTGTAGAAAGGAGTAAGAATATTTTCAATCCCTGAGAACAGACCACCTAAAAAAACCCTTCAAAACAGCATAATTTTTGGAGAAAGCACGGTGAGCTAATGTTATTGCATATTTTGATGTTACAATATACATACCTATCAGATATTTATAAGGAAGTTTTGGTTACTAATTAAAAGAAGCAGATTAGTTATATTATGAAGTAAATGTAATGGAAATAAAAGGTAATTCTCCCTTTAAAAAATCCATCAAAGTTAATGGGACAATAATAAACTATTTGTTAATTCCATAGGAGTTTTTTATTTTTTGCAACCTGGATTCCAACATGAAAGTGTTGTTGAGGTGAGGAATAGGCAAACAACAGAACATTAACAAGAACAACAGATATCGTGATGTGAGGAACTAAGGGAAAAATCCATGTATATCATGGCTTAATCTAAACTAAGAGTAGGCCATGGCTACATAGGTATTAATGAACAATGCATAGGAGGGGGGAGGGTATTTTGGAAAGAGGAGTGAGGTGCTGAGCAATGATGTGAGAATGGTTGAATCATGAGAGGGGAAGGATTGGGAGTTGGTAAATGGATAAGTACAATATTCTAAACTTGTAGTTACAATCTAATAAAATTGAGATTAATTTTACCAATGAAGGAGTGGAAGGTTGTGGAGGGCGGAATGGATTGTGTACAGAATTCTTTGACAGCTTGGGTTGTTACATGACACATTTCAAAATCTCTGTTCTAACATATCTAGTCTCGGATCCTAGTTTTCAATGTGAAGAATTTCTGATTTAAAATCGCTCAAATGTCCAATTTTGAACAAATGATTTGCAGTAACTTTTTATTGTTTCAAGATAATATTGGCTTTATGAATTTCATTTTTTTTATATCACCTTCATGCATTTATGACAGAGAATTGGATCTAACACATTAAGACATCCTTATCTACCTCTCTAATATGGCTCCCTTAGACAATTTTCCTAAAAAATGCAGTGTTCCATTATTTCACAATGCCTTGCACTAATTGACTTTCAGCTTTTTTAATAAAGAAAACTTATTTGGAGAAACAGAAACATGGCAATTTCAAATTATGACTTTATTTATATTCACGGCCATGGTTTTGTTGTGTAGCAACATCATCAGGTCAAATGAATGACCTTGAATAAAAATAGTTATATAAATAAAAAATATTTTAATTTAAAAATATAAATAAATTTTTAAAAATTTGTATGAAAACAGACTAAAAAGTACTAAATAATATCTCTTTCCTCGTACAGATTTAGAATCCCATACAGATTATCCTGAAATTTTGTGATTATGAATTTTAATAGTTTTGAAAAAAAAATATAAAATTTAAAACAAAAAAGGTGGAGTACATACTATAGATAATTGATGCATAAATAGTTCACCGAAGTCAATGCATGTGTTTTCTCAATGACAGCAACCCACAACACTCCCTACTATTATCGATTTCATGCACCCCACATTTTTTGTTTTAAATTTTACATTTATTTTCAAAACTATTAAAATTTACAATCACAAATTTTCAGGACAATCTGTATGGGGTTATAAATCTGTATGACGATAAGAGAAATTATTTCATACTTTTTAGTCTGTTTAAAAAATTTAATTTTTATTTTTTTTTAAATTTATATAATTATTTCATATTTTTTAGTTTTTTTTAAAACATGGTTTTTAAATATTTTTTTATTTATGTAACACCGAGTTTCCCTCAGCCAGTTCTGTCATTGGAGAAGCCGGGAACCATCATGCCTCTGTTTTTCCAACAATGAAAGATTTCAACAAAGTTATGCCCGAGGTTGTTTCTTACAGAAAGAACACTTAAGTCTCTGATGCATTTGAAGTAGCTCTTGGTTGAGATTGATTCCTCATATTTATACATTAGGTACTTTAATGAGTAAATCTATTTATCACAAGGTTAGTATTTATACCATCTTAGAATAATAACTAGGTCAAATTGAATCTTTATGATAAAATAAGGAAAAATTATTTAATAACTTTTCACTATGTAGTCATTTTAATTAAATGAAATCGAAATAATTTTGTGTATAATTGTGCTTAAATGCATATTTACTTACCAATAGAATCCATTATGAGATGTAGTTTGATATATTGGGAGGCGTACTTTTTCGAAACCAGACACTTCTAAAATGTGTCTCCCTTTGTTATTGTGTACATAATTGTACGTGAAGTTGGATACAACCTAAGAAAGGAATATGAATTAGTTGGTGTGTTCATGACATTTGAACTATTTTCATTATCATGCTTGAAATAAGAAATTTTACCTGTTTTAAAATTATAACATTATCATAAGGAACATAGTTTTTGGTGAAATAGTTTCTGAACAGAGTGACTTCCTGATAGGGACTGCTACGCCTTCCTTCAATGTGCACTGCAGGTCTATATTTGTTTGATCTGAATAGATTATTGCTGATATAGCCCTTTAAAGCAGTTGCTGACCCTCTGGAATCTGCCTTGATATTTAAACCTCCTTGGTTATCTTGCACAAGATTGTTCTGCAAAATAAATCCATTCAACAATACAATATTTATTAATATAGACATATTTATTCACAGTATAAGATCATCATTTAATCCTGAGAGGTAAACTAAGTTCTCACTACTAAAAAGTGTGGAGTACACTTCTGAATGCCTAAAATTTGTGGATATAGAAAAGAACTAGCTGCTTCATGAATGCATGAATTAGGTTCTTGCCCTATAAAAGAGTGAATTCATTAGTAGTGGATGTAACTACTTTGGGTAATTCCTAGTTTGATTCAAGGACTTGATGGGAATTGAGTCAAGGACTATATGAAGAAATTCTTTGCAATAAAAATATTTTAAAGTGCACAAGAATATCCGGAAAGATATAAATTGCATCATCAAACCTAAAATGTTATTTTTGATAAAAAAGAAACTTTGTTGCAATGATCAGATGTCTGTAAAATGATCCAAATCCTGTTTGAATCTTATGCGATACTTCTGGTTATTCAATGTTACATTATTATTTGTTAAATTATCTACTTTTTTGCAGTGTAAATGATATTTCCCTTTCAAATTATATTTTCTAAAATATCCTTATAATCCTCCAATATTGGTTATTTTAAGAGCTTTTCATAAAACCTTATTAAATATATTGATTAAATCCCATACAAATGTATATTTGGACTACAATGAATTAATTTACATAATCAAATTTAGCCTCAGAAAAATGTAGGGTCATCTTACATTCAAGTCGTCTCATAATTGGGTAAATAAGGTACTTACATCTAATGCACATTAATTTATGAAAGAACTAATCTAAAGTGGGACTTAAATTTTCAGACATTTAGACAACACTGCAGTTCCCAGTCGTATGGTGATGGAGGGGGTGACTACTTGGGTTATATTTATTTGTCTCACATTACCTTGAAAAATATGCTTTGAGTGTTTTGAATATCCATGGATATAGCTCCCGTGCAAGAGGAAAAATTTCCGTAAAGCTTGAGGCAATTTTTGGAGAATCTATTCCATTCCATTGTGATCATTGGATTGATCTCTCCTGCACTGGCATAGTTAACAGCACCCATTTGGTTGTTCTCAAATACTGAGTATGAAATGTTGTGCTGGACATCACGATCTTTAAAAAAATTAAATAGTATTCATCAGTGTTCAGACAATTAAAGAGTTTCAAACAAGTTTGCAAATGTACTCCTATGTTTTCCAGAAAATATTTCAGGTTGTCCCATTTAAAATGAAAACTATAAGGACCACATGACTTAAACTTACTGAAACCAATGGCAGAGATCGGAAGAGTCACTACTTCCGCAATGAAACCATGACGGCTGCTTGCCCCATTTGCAAAAAGTTTAATGCTCAGACTTGGACCAGATGTTTGGAAAAACTTCTTCTCATTTTTACTTCCAACATTAATCTTACTAAGTAACTTTGTTGTGATGTTGTAAATGTCACCATCGTAAAGACTGATTGTGTCTGGTCTTCCAGGTTTATGAGTCGAATTGAACAAATTAAACTGAAGAAGTCTGAAAAAAATGTATTATTTTACTTTCATGCTTCAATCTTGTTAAATAAATCTTTTAGGTATTCCTAAAACTTACAACAACTGAAATGTATAAATTAACTACGCTTACCTGAATCCAAAAGGCTTTACTCTCAGAACACTTTTGAATATTTTGACGCAATTCACTGGATTATTGTCATATTTATAATACACCAGTACCCGTTCTTCTATTGTCACTACCTTGGTTGGATCACACATATCAATCAGACTGAATAGGTTATATGGGTAATGAGCTTCTTTGATGGGTGTAAAGGAGCTCTCATCTGATTCTCTACCTTCTCCTGTAAGTGATATGGCAGACAAGCCAATGCCTAGAACATCCTCAACTCTGAAAGAGAGAATGAAAATAACTTAATGTTTTACCTACTTATAATTTATTACTCACTGTTAACTCAATGATAGCTAAATAATTTAACAAAACAAGCTGTTCAGGACATTTCCTTTTTATCATTAATCACTCATTTATAAATACTAACATGAAAACTTTTATGTCTACCCATTAATTCAGTACATACAAGTGATATACATAGTGATCACCATAGGAACTTTTCATTAATTCCATGGCCATAACTAATCCTTCCCTACTTACGATATGCCTATAATTTTTATTTTCCCAAGAAAAATGTTTCCAGCTATAGAACATATAGGATTTTCTCTAGTTTCCTCCAGGTGTGGTCTCACTTCTGTTAATTTGAGAATATGGCTACATAAATTTTACTCCAATGTACATAGCTTTTCCTACCAAATATGAATCTTTTATTTGCTTCTACATAATCAATAGATATAGCCACATTAGAGGCTTAGTAAATGATAATAGCATCCATAACACGTAACAAGTAAACACGTAAGTTTTCTTAAAACGTTCTTTCCATTAGGCATCATTAGTCATCATTGAGCAGTATTAGTCAGCAATCTCACCTGTTGAAAAGCATCTTCATTGCATCAGTTGGGGAGATTACGTTAAATCCATCTGAACCACATTTGGAGATATTTACATTCGAGATAATGGGAGATTTCCCAATGCTCTGCACTGCAGGAGTTTTCTCATTGTGAAGTATACCGGCTCCTATGATCCTCACATACTGGAGAACTGACTCATCCTTTTTTATTGTTTGATGAGTCACGACATCATGGACGCGGTGTTCATAAAGGTTTTGTTCAAAGTCTGGATTTGCAAACCTGTCAAAAAAATTAAAAATGTGATCAACACTGGACAACAATATGTTAATAGGATAATTCAAATTATCAACATGCCAAGTCATTACCTTATGCCACCCCAATAGTCTTGGTCCTCTGGAAGATTCCTTTCACCACAGTGAATGAAAACAAACTGACTGTTCCAAAAGCACCGATGGATGTGCCCATAGAGTTGTCCATTCAGCCTAATGGGGCAGTCATCCAGTTTAACCTCATTCCCTAACATCAATTAAAAAACACATTAGCTTATTTAATTTCCATTTGTTTGTGAAATTAGAATAAATGGTCTACTTATTTGACTGGAATTATGTTACAGAGTAGGTATTTACTGGGTTTGCCCCAAAATCAGTGGGACTGAATTACTTTTCATAGCCAGACAGAGGAATGGAAGGATGAGGTCTCTATTAACAGTGGCATGGTGGTGGGGGCAGTCAGGGAGGCACAAGTGACTGGCGGCTACGACCCTTTACAGAGTGTACATCATGCATCTAGTGAACCACAATCGAGTGACCTCATCATATTCTGACATGAACCATTTACTCGAACAGAGCTACGCAATTAAATTTAGCATAAAACTCGGTAAACTCACAAGTGAGATTCTTGCCATGACCCAGACCACTTATGGGGAATGATTCAATGGGTAGATTTGAGATCCAGTATTTTTGAGTGGCACAATTTGTTTCGAGAAGGAAGAGAGCTTGTTTGAAGACAATGAATGCTCAGGACGTACTCCAACGAGGAAAACTGAAGACAATGAGGTGAAAGTGAAAACTCTTCTGGACTATGATTGCTGATTGAGTGTTCAGATGACTGCTGCAGATATCAAGCAATTACCAAAAATTTTTGTGAGTAAAATTGTAACTGAAAATTTGGAAAAAAATGAGGTAAGCGTGTGAAAAGTTGGTGCCGAGGGTTTTGAGAGGTGATCCAAAGACAAAGTGGGTGATGATTTGTCTGGTATTTTTCTCGCTTGTGTACATGATGAAACAGAATTCTTAGACAATTTTGTTAAACCTGGGTGTTGGAGGACATGCAGTCAAAGCATCAAAGTCCAGAATAGAACACCACCATCTCACCTAACCCCAAGAAAGTTTGCATGAGCAAGTCACAGATGAAATCCATGTCGATTGACCTTTTTTTGACTCAAAAGGGGTGATTCACATGGAGTTTGTACCAGCTGGACAGACTTCAAATTCGAGTTTGTACATGGGAGTCCTCGAGCGACTAAGAAAACTGATTGTCTGCATCCACCCAGCCATCGACTATTCCTGTAAGCTCCACCACGACAGTGTGCTGGGCCACACTCTGCTTGTTGTGGGAGAGTACCTAACACAGCACTATGTGACACTGATGCCTCAGCCACCCTACAGCCCACAAGTTGCCCAAACTTCCTCCTCTATCCCTACCTCTAGGCAGCACTGAAAGGACATTGCCATGGCAGGGTCCAAGGTGGTGCAACAGGCCGTGGCAAGGGAACTGAACAGCATTCCGGACGTCACATCCCAGAAGGACTATCAAGATTGGCAGAACTGTTGAAGGCAGTGTTTAGATGCAAAGGGTGCTGCTTTGAAGAATATTAAGCCCTTGTGCAAATTTTGGCAACACTTTTTTTGTTATCAAATTAGTCTGAATACTTTTGGGACAAACCCTGTATTTTATGGTCCTTTCCCTATGATTAATAACTCAAAAAAATAATGAAACATGCAACTCCAGCTTCTCAAATATTTCTATTTCAACTATTTTTGTAATAATAAAAATAATAACAGATGACCAAAGTAATGAAGACCTTTCTTGTAACATAATTTAATTGTATGTCATAAAAAAACTAACTGAAGACAACTACCCCACTACTTTTGTGTATTACCTGTGCATTGTAATGGTTCAGGCCACGACCATATTCTCGACAATGAGTTTGGATGGAATTCAACTCTCTCGCCGTGGTAGAAGTGAGCATTTAGGCCATCAAATCCCATTTCCCGGCAGACAACTTCGGCATTCCTCTCCGTGAAGCGAGAATCGCACAGGGGGACCCACTGTCTCGTGGTCTGATTGTAGTACTCCAGAAAACCCTCCTTCATGTAACCATCACGCGTGCAATTCTCCTGATTGGTGCAGAGTCGCACCGAAGCACTGTTTCCACCGTACGTCTGGGAATTTGACGTCGTTCTCTGCTGACTAGATTGTTGCTTCAGAGGCCTCATTTCTATCTCATAATCCCTCATCCCTTGAGCCCTGAGGGTTCCCAGGACCAGGATGCCGACACCAGGAGCGAATTCCATGTGCACTCCCGGAGCAATAGTCAGAGTCTGGTCCGGCATCACGGTTATGTCCCTCCTGACGGTATATGGGGTTTCGCGAGCGTAGATTGTCAGCGAAGTCGGGAGGCTGCCGCCGAGCTCTCCTACTTCATCCATGCTCGGACTCTGGGGCTCCCATGGCAAGGATATCGAGCCGTCTATCGTCGGCTCCACTAGGTACGGTCGAAATGCAGCCAGGGCATATCCGTTCCAGTCGTCAAAGTCGAATATCATTTTGCGAATCAGCTCGACGTCCGTGGTTCCCCACCAGTTCTCCGCTACGTTCAAGGAATTGTGCAGCCTAGCGTTCTTCACCCCACAGAGCAATTCGTAATCCATGGAATTATTTCCCAGGAGATTCCTGTTCACCTGGACGCGCTGTATGCCGTGGAAACCCACTGCGAACGACGGTATCATCCGCCCCTGGTTTACTCTTTGCAGACTGTCATTTTGATATTGGTTCCCCTGCACCTCGTTGCGGAAGAACACTGCGTTCACGTCCCCCAATATTTCCGACTGACTGTCGGCGCTGAACTCGACCATGAATTTCCCGAAGTTGTTCTCGATTCTGTTGTAATCGATCTTCATCTTCTTCTCCATTCCCCGCACAGATATCAATCCCACCTTGCACTTGTTCCCACTGAACGTATTCCTCGTCATGTTAAGTTCGGCAAAGTGGCCATCGATAATAAACCCGAAGTTTTTATTGTTCCGGAATGTGTTGTTCGACAAATAAAATGAGTGGGTGTAATTTTCATTGTATTGCCACACGTAAGGTAGGCTGATGTCGAATCCTCCATCGTTATTTCTCTCGATTGTGTTATCTTGCAGGATCCAGTGAAATAAATTATTAGAGCTCCGCATGTCCCTGTAGGAGATACAATGATTGCAATGGTTATCGTACACCTTAGAATACCAGATCAAAGGTGATAAAAGAAGAAAATCCAATGAGGTCAAAAATAATTGCAATAAGTCCCTTACCTGCTGAATTGAAAAATTCCCTTTCCATTGTCCGTGATCAAACTGTTGTTTATCATCAAAGTTATTTCTGAGAGGTTGGAATAATGAATGTCCCAAAATGGAGAATATACATATATTCCATGTTCCTTGTTATGAGACAAGTCACAATTGACAATATTTATTGATTCATTGGCCTTCCTGAGATATATATCACCTATTTCATTCATGTACCTAAGGAATAAATATTATTATTTCAACTTCATGCACAGCAATGCAATACACAAGATTTGTCATCATCAGAATATTTATGCAAACAATAAATATTTACCTATTGTAATAAAATGCTTCAAATCCATGTTTGTTCCCTTTTATGTGCGAATCTTTAACAGTCAATATTGGTATTGGACCAGGTTTGTAGCGATATCTATGCTGAACTGATGGTGGAACTAAGGGGAAAGAAGTGCATGGAAAATTTTCAACATATCATATTTTAAAAAATGGAAGTGCCGACAAATAAACTATCTTTAAAGGGTCTATATATATATATATATATATTTACCTGGCATTGAAGTGATTGCAAACACTGTACCACCAACTGCATCAAATCCACTTCTGTAGTCCATTATTACACCAAAGGAACTGCTCACAATGGGGAAGACTACCAGATCCCTTTTAACATTCCAGCTTTCTGATTTGGAATTCAGAGAATGAGTGTCGTATATAATTATCTCTTCGGTGCTACGGTTGTGTATTGAATTGAGTAACTGAACACCAATGGTAAATCCAGGTTTACACTACGGCACAATAAAACAAATTATATTAGTCAGGATGTATAAAAAAGAGATACATACACGTAAATATAATTAACAAAAATTTATCTAACATGTGAAATAGATCGAAAAGAATGTTACACCACCAATGTTTTTCCACCATCACATGTTGGTGATGGTGATTGATAATCTATCAGTTTAAGATTGCAGCATCATCATCCTTGTATTGTATGTCCCTATTGTAATCATTATTGTCCTCTTTGTTGTCTTATTTGTAGTTGTATCACAGGGATTTTGTGAGATTACGAGCATGGAAGCCTTGCCTTTCACATCGTTGAGCATGACACTAACCCCAATGGGCTGAACCCCATAGTTGCCAAGATTCAGTTTCATTATTGGGTTTGTAATTGTAAAGCATTTTGCAGGATATTGACATCTGAGCAGTATCTCAATCCCAACATACAAGTGTGAATTTAACAAAAATTTAATGTTACAATTTGCTTATTGAAATAATTTCTCCAATTATCTCACTCAGGATTAGCAACTTGAGGATTTTTAAAAGTTTCACACAAATTTATAATCCATTACAATTTTTTATATCAAGATGGGTAACTTAAAAAATATAGCCTCAAGAAGCTTATTTTTACATGAATTATAAGGCTGATTCAGAAGGTAGTTCCATGAAAATCGATTAAGGAACTGGATAGAAGGAAGTAAGTTTATGTTTCTGATTTTTTTTCTATGAGCATTGAATAGAAATTGGGAGTTCCAATGTCTGCAAAATTGGACAGATCCATTTGAAAATTAATGTGGTATCATGGATCCAACTGATATAATAACTTTAATGTACTTACCCTAATGTGATACATCATTTTAATTTCATCTCGAGTACGAACTTTCTGAGTGATGATGTATTTTGTTTGCCTGTCATCCAGCTCAATTGTGGTTTCGGATTTTGGTATGTAGATCGGTAGATATGGGCGATCATGCCAGTTACCTATGTCCTTAGATGGCTCAAACCAGCCAGCTAACTCCCTTTGCTGCAGCAATGATAACATTGGGTTATGGCTGATGCCTCCTTTACCATTGTCCTCAATTCTTGAGCCTGCAAAGAACAGTGTACTTTCATAAAACCATCAAAGAAAGTAATATAATAGTTAGAGAGATAATTTTAACTGAAAACTCAAGAGCATTGCTGATTTTTTCTCACAAGCTATCACAAATATTTATTAACTCAATTACAATAATGGAAAAGTGACCATTCAGAGGATAATAGAGCCCTTAAAATGAAACAACCTGAAAAGTACCTAATTGAAAATAATTTTATAAATCAAGCAATATTTAGTCAGATCACACATTAGGTAATATTTTTCCACAGCTGAATGTATATCAGGGTTTGGGGAGAGCAGGAGCTCTTACGAACCCATGAAATAAAGCTTCCAATTTTGGATAGGAAATAGTTTCAGGCGTGACTTCATGGAACTGCTTCATGATTAAATGAGACACAAACTTTGAAATTCCACATAAAAAATATATTTTCTATCGACCCAGGTTTCGTCGCAATGTAACATCATCAGGTGCAACATTTCTTCCAGTTTTGAATGACAGCTCAGATGAATGAATGACTTACCAATGATTTTCATCCCAAGTTGTTTAAAACTTATTCCGCTTCCTTGGTTTCCTTTGAATTCACTGTCGATCACAGTGTTGATTGCCTCAGCAGAGTAGATGTCAGAATATACAATCCCCAATCCATCATGGACGTTATCCACCACGCGGATGTTATTCAAAGCATGACGTGAGAAATCAATTTGCAAAGCTGTTCGGGTGAATGAGACAGAGAATGTATTAGGCCTCATCTGTCACCAATCTTATATTATTATGCAATTTTATTTATTTAAAAATAAATTAATGAAAAAATATTTGAATTATAAAATAAATGTAAATTGTTTAATTAAATATTATATTAATTATACTATTTAGATTTTATGTTGATGTGAATTTATAAATAATATATTATATTTATATAATATTATATATTTATATTTCTAAATGAAGTAATTGCTGGAATATAGAACATAATAAATAAAACTTTCACTTGCCAAATCCATGTGTGGTCATTTATAACTTTCATAAAACTTCGTGGCAAAAGTGTTTGACAATGCATTTTTGTCTGTTATTTTAATCGGCATGATAAAGGTTCATTGATTAATTTTATTCCTTCTCTACAGAGGACGAATTCTTTATATAAAATTAATTACAGGACTCTTTCCCTTTTAATTATTTCATTGAATTTAAAAAAATTATAATGAATTAATTTAATTATCGTTTAAACAATTCATAAATTAATTCATTGATTCGCTAAATCTGTATGATACAGATTAAGCATTTATATTTCAGCTCCTTTAGTAAGCACCATGTATAAAATATTTACATCTTTTAAGGATTCATAACAGAAATCCATTATAATTGAAAATGATTTATCATTGTTACACCAACTTACCAGGTTTGAAATAATTTGTAGAATAATCAAGTAGACCGGCTTTTTCTATTGTTATGTACTGTAGATCTGAGCGTTCAGCCAATACACTGATTCTCACTCCAGCCCAAGTGGGTGAGTGACAACGTAGACCAACATCATGGTCGTGGGTACAGGAGTTTTCAAATTCCCCTTGCCTTTCGCTATGGCATTTTGTTATGTCCAGGTCTTCCTCTGTACAGGCAACATTACTGAAATTAGATTTAAAATGTCATACTCATATTAATGGGTGAATATACAGGATATGAATCAACCTATAAAATAAGTCTGTGTTCATTTATGAGTTAACATTATGAATGAAGAGAAATGATGTGGAATGAGAGGGAAGCTGAGAGTTTAGTGAATGCTGTATTGGAAGGGGCCATAGGAGCGATGAGCCCTCGAGGAAGAAGGATCAAGGAAATAATAATAGAGAATGAAGGAATTTCTGAGTTGATGCCAGTTAACACACCACTATGGTTGGGCCAATCTAAGGGCTAGATCAGGTGTCTCTACTGATCATACTTGATCACATGATCTATTCCTTCTATAAGCATTGTAATATTCACTAAGTACCAGCACTGTAATTATTTCGTAATTTTACCATCCAAGATGGTTGTATTCATTCATGTCTCTGTAACACAAGCCGCATCCACTCTTTGGCTTGATGTATCGAGAAGGTGAGATTAAAGTCTAAGAGGTTCTCACTTGCAATGGATCATACTTTCTAGTTGAAAAATGTTAGGTGGGTTGGAACAAGGATGCTCTGAGCGCAAAGCACATGATTAAAATTAGCAAAAAGAGATAGCATACCTCAAAATTATTTCTTCAGTGGTTCCAGCCTCTGGTATTTTCGATGGCTCCAAAAGCCAATCGTCTGGGTTGAGGGCAAATCCTAACTGGTGGCAGACCAACGCTGCATTGGTGATTGTCCATCCATAATTACACACCGTTCCCCATTTCTCTCCTATTCTCACCTAGAGGACATAATGTGATTACGTCAAAATAGAATTCCTCTTTTAAGAATGTTGTTAAGTTCATTGTGAAGGAAATAATATCAGAAATAACATTTATTTCACTTCTCTTATTACACATTCACATATACATATGTGATATCATTTTTTTTATCACAAAGTGAAATTAGGCACCCCTGAAAAATAAAAAAATCTTACATTGAGGTTGCCATCACTTTTGATAGGCATTCTACCTATGTACAACAATGGGAAAGTTCAGAAAATAATTTGAAAAATGAGTTCTATAGGCTTATGGAGAAAAATTTACGATAAATGAACAAATAAACTAGGCTCACACAGACATGTATACAAAATTGAACAAAAATACCACTACTACCAACAACAAGATCACACACAAAGAAAACACAAAACAAAGGAAGAAAAAAGAACTCTTGCTGCTTAAGAAATTCCTGAGATTGCCTTGATGGGTTTGGGATTACCTACTCAATTATTTTAAGATACTACAGTTATCCAATTTTAAGACAACTCAAATATAAGACGACCCCACATTTTTCTGAGGCTAAATTTAGAAAAAATTCTCATCTTATATTCGGGTAAATATGGTATGTTTCAACATTTAACTGTTAAAAAGCAGGGAGCATTAAACTGGTTAAAAAAATATTAAATTTAATTTTTGTCAATGATGTTTTCTCTCACATTACATCCTTCATAAGGACCACAGCTTTTGAATGTATACAGCGAACTACTGAGTTTTATCAAAAGCATTCTTAATATACAAACTGAATACGAAATCATAAATTACTTGAATTTTTTTGCAATTCCCATGTTCTATTTTTTTCTCTTTGAATGATAGTTTTTTGTCTACAAAAACAATGCTGCTCCTGTTTTGAAATGGAATAATTTTTCATCTCTTATTCTTTTACAAGATATATCGCCAGGTAATTTAACTAGTTAATGCAAAGGAAACTGTTAGCCACAATATCTCATTAATGTTGAAATTTGACAGTGAACTGTAACTTCATTATTTTTGTGTAACCTTCTTAACCTTTCGTGTAAAAATGTATATGACTGATACAAAAATGTACCAAAAAAGTTGTCCAAAAAATATCTCTTTCTAATTTAAACAATCTTTCATTTGTGAACATTTGAAATCAAGCTTCATAAACAAATTGAGTGACTTACTTGTAACCTCCCTTCTTCACTAGTTCTTCCTCCAAGCAGTCGGACAGGCAGGTCAACAGTGTCATTGGTCGGTTCTCTCTCGTCAAGGGTAAGCATGATGTCGTTGGGACTGTGACCCTGAGCATCTAGTTTTCCTGCGACCATCATTCCAATGGAGGGTGGGAATTTCAAAGTTACCCCAGGACGAATGGTTAAACGTCCACCCGGCCTTATGTTTATATCCTTCTCTACCAAATACTCTCCGGCCGGAAGAACCTCGATACCATCCACTTCCCCTCCTACCCTATGCACTCCAGGCTCGTAAAATCTCGGGACGTACATCTGCTGCGATATGATTCTGTCTGAAGCTGGATTTGATGCGTGGAGGAGGCACGGAATGTACTTAATCCTAGCTAGGTCATACCGATTCGAACGATGAAAAAGCCTCGGAAATATCTTCTCTTCCGTGGACGATCCAAGCCAATTAAAAGTGACATTCAAGACCTGAGACTGGTCACGAAGATGTGAGCCAACTTCATAATCCGACAAGCGATTGTCTATTATGTTTCTGAACACTTCAACGTTTGACGAACTGATCACGATGGGTGCTGCCACCTTACTTCTTGGAAGCAGACCACCATCTGCGCTCTTGAAAGGTTCGCTTATTCTGTTGTCACGGACAAAGTTCCTGGTGAAGAGCAGCTTTTGATCTTCCGAATACGGCGAAAGTCCCAGACTGACGGCAAAAACCCCCTCGTTCTCGGAAAATTCGTTATCGTTTACTGTCAAACGAGTCGGCAGCACCTCCAGGGCATCTTCCTCTGGTGGATTTCTAATCAGCAGGCCTCCGTACGAGTGTCTCTTGAAGTGATTATGCTCGATAAATCCCTCGACGTTCACAGCAGGTACCATCTTCACCGCCAACCTCTTATTTGTACTGAAAATATTATGGCCGATCTGGAGTATCATGGGCTTAACCTTTTCCCGTCTACAACTCCATATCTCAATGGCCGTATCGATGCTGTCATTGAACCAGCTGCTGCTAATATTGACTTTTGTATAGAGGGGAAAATGCTTGCCATTATTTTTCAAAGGTTTTGCTTCAATGCAGTAGTTGCCGACTAAAACTCCTACGCCGTGGTTTTTGAACACTTCAGTGAGATAAACGACCGTCTCCTGGGTATTTGGCAGATGATCCGCGGACTCATTGAGCCACACGGATATCCCTCGACCCTTATTCGAGGAAAGGAAGGAACGAGATATGTTCTGGGATCCTCCGGCGTACGTGATGTTTATTCCATCGCCCTTGTTAAAAGCTATTCTCGACTCCGTCACATTAACATCTGCGGCTCCGCCCAAAACATGAATCCCGGCAACGTGCGCATTGTTTGAGACTGAACTGTGGTGCACATGAAGTTGGGATCTCAAGTTTTCTGCCGCAATGCCACGCCCATTGTTATCCGCAATGACTGAGCCGGTGACGTTCAAATCATACGACTTGCCTGAAAAAAATAAGAAACATATTATTTGTCACTTGAGCTGCCACCACAAAAAAAATATATATATATAAATATATAAGTGTCAGAAATGAAACTAATTTAAGTTTTTTCCCTGTACGAATCACAGGGAGATGTCAAGACTCTTACTGTAGCTTGATGTCAGCTTCATTATGGCAACCAACTGAGATTTAGCTTGCGCGTTGAAAGATATGTAGATCCTGTTGCGTGTGGTTGAGATGCTCTGCGGCCTTGTGCCGTTCTTCACTAATACAGAAGCTATGAGGCGATCTCCAGGACTTGAACCGTCGTAAACTTTGATGTGGCCATCGTTTCCGTCGCTGCTTTCGGCTTCCAGTTGGAGGAAGTGGAGAGTCAAAGTGTGCCCTTCTCGAGTCATGAAATACTAAAAAAAAAAAAAATTAAGAAGAGTTTTGTCAGACTCAAAAGTCGACCCAAGAATGTGGAATCTGAAAATATATTCCATAGCTTTAATCAATCTCAATCTCCATACCTTGACACAGTTCTTTTCCAAAGGGACATACTGCTTTTGCTCAACAAAAATGGATATCGGAAATGTTTGACTGTACGTAGTGGGTAAGGTGCAAAAGTCAAACACCTCAATGCTGTCAACTTTTCTGTCTGGTATTTCATCATGATGGATATATTTCACACCGTCAGCACCATTTTCAGATACAAAACCATTTTCAATAAGTGTCAGTCCGGTAGAGCTGTTCACGTACACCCCATAGCCTGCAGATTATAACAAATGTGCATGAATGTATGCAATTACATGCATTCATACATGTATTAGTCAAAATGCACAATAAAATATAGATCACTGGGAAAGTGTTGGAAACTCCTAAAAGGATGAACTCAAATGACAAGGAAGATGAAAGAAGCCATTTCCAGATATTAGCGTAATGTGTATACTTATTTTTTATTTATGACTTCTAAATTACTTTGTAACTAACAGTTTAAAGATATTTTTTAGAAATATATTCTAATTCATCATGTTAATAGGAGATATAATATGGTACTATTAAATGACTTTCACGATTGGCATGATAATTTTTATAAGTAAAAAAAATAAATTAGTAACATAAAGATAAAGTAAAATATATTACTCAGATAAGGATGAAAAATAATCTCCATTAAACAAATGATGATTCAAGAGTGAATGTGGTATGGAAGTGTTACTTGATGATTTTTGATTCACAAACTTGTATTTTAAGCCATATAAGTATTCTGTCAGCAGTTCATGCATCATTAGTTATATCATGTATACACTAAAAAGCACAAGATATAATTTTACGTTGACATCTAAGTCATTAAACTGCTTCTGAAAAAGTGATAGTCGATTTAGTTCCAAAGAGCATAAGGAACTAGAGAACTTTTTTATGATAAAAATAAAATAAAAGTAAAAATTTATGAAGCTAAAAAAAATTTCAACTGAAGGAGTGTAGTTGTCAGTACCACGTACTGAGATCTGCAAATGGGGCTGACCGCTGTTGACGTACCACATATTGAGAACCAGGCGCAAGGGTGTAGTGGGTGTGATGACACACAGTGCCTGATTGTATAACTTACCTCGATTGTTCCTGATCGTGCAATTCTGCAGGTGTACTGGTCCTTCCGGCCTTGTTATATTCAGCCCGTTGTACGCGGAGTACTGCACTGACATCCCCACCATCCGAGGAGGTACCCCGATCACTTTGACTGCCGACGTCACTTCATAGAGCACGCTTTTCTCTTCCTGCACCGACATTCCGTAGGGTCCAAGAGGGGCACCCGGAGGGCCTTGCAGACCCCAGACGTTGAAGGAACTGTCCCACATGGACGACTCGAGCCTCCCCGACCCGGCGAACTTTATGTCGACGTTTTCCAAGATTGAATTGGATATCTGCACGTACAAGGTGTTTTCCTGGACCAGTAGCTTGCTGGAGGGGGCATTTTCAAAATAAATGCCCCTCCAATGATGCAGTGCGGCGACGGAATCCTGCGAGTGGAAGGGGTGACACGCTATCCCGAGATCTGGATGATAATCTGTGGAGGAAACATAAAATAAATTTGTTGTATTTTCTTTTGGACATGAGGGAGTGGTTGTAAATAACAACTATTTATGAATCCGATCGCCATTAGATTCTCAAACCTTCAAAAAGTTCCAAAATTACTAAATCGAATAAAATAAAAACCATCACCCTGCAGAAGAACATTATTTTTAATTTTATTTACTTATTTCGATACGCAAGAATGTTGTACGTATACGGGCAGTGACCCAATACAGTCATAATCCGAGATGACCAAACATTTATAATCTGAAGAACACAAAGGTAAAAATTATAACTTTTCAATAATCTAGTAAAATTATATTTTTTCTTTAAAAGATGAGCTCTCATTATATTTTTTCGTTGTTAACATACCCATTGGGAAAACGTCTTCTTCTATGGGTAACCAAAGTAATTTCCTTCACAATTCTGGTGATGTTATGCACATAATTAGTCCAAAACAGAATTCCCCATGAAAGATTCCTCTGCATTGCATGTAATAGTATATATATTGAGGCCTCGGGATGGTATTAATTCTAATATGTGCTGGGAGGATATTAAAGTGTTCAATAATTTATACGAAAATAAGATGTCTTTTGGGAAACGTCTATTTGATAAATTCCTATGGTCTAATGCATCGCAAAGCACATTATACAATAGGAGACCATTCTTATACTATGTCGATGCCACATTTCATGGCACACACTATACCAAAATACTTCAGGCATTTATCAAGTCTGACTTTCATGGTAGTCATAAGATGGGGTTCAAATATGATCTTGTAAGATATTCATTTTACACAATTAAGAATTAAAACGGATTCAATAAAATTATTCTTCTGCTTTTTGTTTGCCATGTCACTCTTAAGAGGACAGAATTCCGTATGAGTGTGGGTTGACCATTGGACCTTAATGCTTGTACAAACCGGGATTGAACCTTTTCACCAGAATCGTCATGTCACCACGTTGGTCTTGCATCATCAATGCTGAATCCATTGTTGGACTATCCCTGCGTAGACTTCATCATTCATTCACTGCCAACCGAAACTTTGGACGCTGCATCCGCTAAGGTGTTAGAGCCAAGTTTGACTACCTTCTCTTTCGCTTCTACTAGATAGATCTTCAGCACCCAGAACAAATTTATCACGAAACATTTCATCTGAGCCCGGAAACTCGTAGTAGAGGCCCAAACGTAGAATATCACTGTAAAAAGAATCCAACGATTCGCACGGGTTCTTGCTTCCTCTCGTAAAATGGTTGTCGAAGGTATAACACATCCTTTTTCGGATTGCAGTGTGCCTTAAAAATTTCACACACTTTTTCCAAGGTGTGCGTATCTCACCAAAGCGAAATTCGTGGTTCACCGCAAGCCCCTGCTCACCAACGAAATTCAGCAGCACCGCTACTTTCTTTATCCCCAAATCCTTCAACCCCAGGAGCCACCAGAAATACGTCCAACCCTTGTTTGAAACGTTTCCAAATTACCCGTAAATTGACCGATTGAGGGTTCAGATTCTGCGGCATAGTGTATTCTAGAGTCTCGATGCACTCTCGACATTTAAATCTCCGAACCGACTGCGCCATGCAGAGTATCAAAACCAAATCCGGATATGCTATTTCATAGTTTTAACGGCCACTAAGGCAACTGTGGATCCAACTGCTTTACTTGAAGCATCTAGGTTCGTCGTGACTCAAAAACCGTTTACTTGGGAGTCCCACGACTCTTTTTGGCGCCTTCACTGTCCACTACT
Source organism: Rhinocypha anisoptera (assembly GCA_011762765.2). Taxonomy (NCBI): domain Eukaryota; kingdom Metazoa; phylum Arthropoda; class Insecta; order Odonata; family Chlorocyphidae; genus Rhinocypha; species Rhinocypha anisoptera. Next base: position 462,634 of record WURS02000014.1, on the reverse strand, counting down.
GTATTAATATGCCACCACTATTTGCCACTCTTCACCGCCTTTCGCCAGTCTATCACCACTATAAAAAAACAAAGTCATGTTCCGCATATTCGGAAGTATGTAAATCTGATATAAACAAACCCGCCATGTTTGTTTTGGTAGCGATTTCTCTCGCTCTTGGATGTCGCGATACTCTTACAAAAATATCGCTGATTGGTCGGCGTTTTGAACCATCAGAGATCAAGATATCTTGACCGGAATACAGCATGTGGCTACGAGGGGTGAGGAAGTAACTTAGTGGTAGCGTGCTGGACTGCGGAACTGAGGTGCCGCCGGTTCGAGTCTTGGGGGATGACAAATTTTCTCGGCTTGCATTTGCACAAGATTACAACTTCGATAGATGTAACCTCTGATGAAGACCTGCATCAACCGATACGTAGTTGTTCAACTGCTGAGCACGAGAGTCAAGGAATCGGCCTGAGTCAGGGGAGGGCGACGGGAAATCGCTAACTCTAGAAAATGCAGCATTGCATTCACAAAAATATGACGTCACTCCACCCTGTAAAATATTCTGGATGTAAAATAGTTCCCCAACCAGATCTCTGCCAATCAGATCTCTGGGTGTGGACTACGGGGAGGGATAAATTAGTCAAAATGAACGCATGGAACGTGAGGTCCGTTGTTTAGCGTGGAAAGCTTGCGAAGATAGAGAAGGTCGAAGTTGGACGGCTTTAGAGTTAGTGAAATCAAGTGGCAGGCGACTCCTGGGACGAAAAATGCAGGAAACCCCGCGGGGAAAACCGAGGGGGGAAATATATAGGACACATTATAAGAGATGTTAGAAAGGACTACTAAGCGCTGTAGTCAACCATTCTTCGGATTGAACTTTAATGTGCAAACATCTTCGTTCACTAATCCTTTTCATAGATATTAAAACTATTAAATTCTTTTTGAAGCAATGAGTGACATCTCTATCTTCAGTTTGAAAAAAAAATTATAAGCTGAATATGTTCATTGAAGATTATCTTCCGTTATAGAACCTTCCTGGAAATTTGGTATGCCACCGCCGCCTCCTATTTGGATCAGAAACCAGGACCATTAATAAAAGATAAAAACAGAGAGTAAAGAGAAAAAGACCTTTGAAATTTGGTGCCGGAGAATATGATACAAAGATATTGGAAACGTAAAATAAACAAGGGGGAGATTCTAAATAGAGCCAGAGGGGGAAGATTTCACGGCGCCCAATGACTTTCTTCCTTCTGGACGCCTTAAAACGAAGCATAAGGAGGAGGACTGCGAACACCGTATTTTTAGGAATGGCAAGTTTATCGTCATTTTAACGGATTGCAAAAGGATCAGAGAAAGGCATAGGCTATGACATTTTAAAACAAATCACGGAAGATGTCGCAGAAAAAAGTCACGGAAGAATGGCAAAAGATAATTGACAGCTCCTCTGTTTTCCACGCGCGTTCCTCCACGTCCCACCCACAGTAGCCTTAGTCTTCTTCAAAATTCCGCCTTTCCAATTCCCAGCGATCACCATCATTCCACCGAATCCCTACCGCATTTAAATTTCACTCGTCACTCGGTTTTTCTCCTTGGTCCCATATACTTTTTTCTGTTTGAAGAACTGTTTTCAACTCCTTCCTGAAACGTAATATCCAGAATAAGACCCCTCCCCGCTCCCCCATTAAAGTTCCCTTGACTTCTCCCAGTCCTCCATTTTAGCTGTGTATTGTTTTTTGCATATTTTTGTTGCTCCTATTTATTTATTATTTTTATTGTTTTTATAGTCAATTTAATTATGATCCGTGAACTTCATTCAACTTTTAAAAATTTCATTAATAATAATCATTTCGTAATATTTATACAGTTTTACATATATTATATATAGAAAT
>WURS02000014.1:410817-432548 GCA_011762765.2 Rhinocypha anisoptera | reverse complement strand
AATGATGGTGGGGCCAGGAGAGGTGGATGGGACGCACCCTCAGGTAGCCAGGTAGGGGGGTGGAAGGGAAAATTCAAGAGGGGCGAAATAGAAGGATACAAAATTTCATTGACAAGGTTACCATATTTAGAATGTGAACCTATTTCGAATTCTTCCAAGGCATTCAACTTTACATCAACAAGTGTATATATATCCTGGCTTAACATGTATTTTCATCTGATGATGCTGTGCCATGGCGAAACCGGGTCGTGAGTGAATAAATATTTTTGTGTGGAATTGCAGGTGTTTATCTAAAACCTTTCATAATGAAAGAATTCCACCAAGTAATGCCTGAAACCATATCCATCGAGGAAACAAGAGCCGAATCTACGAAAGCATTGAAGACTGTACCGGAAAAGGAATTTTCAAACTGTTTCGACAACTGACAAAAACGTTGGTATAAGTGCTTTGTATCGGGTTGGGATAACTTTGAAGGTGACGAAATTGATTTGGAAGAATAAATAAATTTTTTTTATTTTTTAAAACAAATTCACCTTATTTTTTGGACACAGGAGTATGTCATTGTCTTCATTAGGGGCTTGTTTTTTCTTGGGTATGTACTTTAGGTAATTGATGTGAACAAAGAAGCTAACATATAAAGGTGAAATCTATGGTAATTTCTTATAATTTTTGCTTGAGGCAGGTGGTATTTTGAATATTTCAATTGTTGATGATTCTGGACAAGTTTTAAATATGTTATAATAATAATTCTTATTTGTTGGTTACAGAGGTAACATAGAAATCATCAATATAATGTCCATCAGTAATATGACAAAAAAGGAAAATATATAAATAGATATATGCAAATGAACTAGGGTTAGGAAAAAAGTATGTATGTATGTATTCTGTCGGTTCGACTGCATTCACCAACTGCTTGAGTCCACATTGGGTGGTCTCTTGCCTTGATGACCGGACCTACGTCATTGATGTCAATGGTACCAGAAAGACTGCCTCGATGGCTAACCTGAAGCCCACCTACCTTGACATGTGGCTTCTGCCACAGATGTTGACAATGCTTGATCATTCGTGGCCTCATCTACCATTGCTTACACCAACCTCATTTGCTGCCGCATTTCCCAAGTGAATATGGTTCCCTTTGCCCTCATGAAGGTCTCTCGAGGGTGGGGGGGAGCACAGATGACAGGTCGCCATGAGACAATGGACTGCCTTCTCCCTCGGTCGAGGAGGGAGAGGTGCCTTCAGTGGTAACTCACCGACATCTGAGCAGCATTGACATACCGAATTGTATTCTTGCACAATAAATCGAGTGCCTGAACCACAGTTTATTATTTAGCCCTTACCTCTCGAGGAAGCCCAGAAAGTACTCCAAATATATTATTTTATTAATATGATTATTATCCTTCTCAGATGAATGAGGGTGCTCCCATTAAACTGAGCATTATCAGGGATATCTCTGGCTTCAAGCATAAAACTATGGATTTCTTGCTCAACAAGCTCTACCATAGTGCCATTGTCATTTCTACTAGTGTGAGTAAATTTATGAATGATTTGTCTACTTTACTGTGTTATGTCACCTTTTTTTGCTCCCACATCTAATGTTTTTGTCCTATATAATGTACATTGATCTCTGGACCAAATAAATATTATTATTAATTTAATATGTAGTACTTCTTTGCATTGATAATTGCATGCTTCATTCCTCCTTCCAGGCAGAACATAATTGGCAATTGTACCATTTCCCTAAGTTTTGAAATCTCATCATGCTCTGATGATTAGTGAGAAATGAACTCTACCATTAGTTTTCATTCCAATGTTACAATGATATCTGAGGCTAATGTTGATGTTAATAAATGTTGTATAAGAATGATGAATACTATTTCCACCAAAATAATTTTTCAGTGTTACTTGTTTCAACGCCTCGCCGACATCATCATCAGGTGATGGTGAAAATCGTGTTTATTATTTTATACAAAATAAATTTTTACAAACTGAGTCGGAAACAGCATTAATTCAAATAATTACTTGTTGAATCATCTGAATTTTAGAATACTTTTTCCAAATTAACATTTTGTAATTCATAAAGTAAGTATATCTGTAGTATTAAAACATGTTAGTACATATAAGCACGTAAGCTAGCAGATAAACATATGCCTGATCATCCCGCTCTTAAGATAAAGATTTAATTAACAAATAAATATTTAGAAAAAACAAAGGTGTGTAATCGAAGATAAAAATTTGTTAATGTGTTATTTTGGCATATAATTTACGAATTCATATGCATTTGCAAATGTAGCTTCTACTTACAACCCTTACACTGGGTTTCAAATCCCAGTTAAAACAAGGTTAACGTTTGTATGGTGTCTTTTGTTCTCAATTTGATCGCCAGGGGCGCGATTACACCAATCTCGGCATCTTGTCTTAGCACGTTCCTTCAACTGTTTTACTCTGTTGGATATTGCTGGTAAAGTTATTTTACTGTACTTTATACGTGTTGTGGTATATTTTAGTTGTGAAAGGAAACTAAAAAATATTTTTAATTGCTGTAGGTAGTAAAGGATACAATGGAAAACGACGCTGGGGAATTTGTTGACTTGTACTGCCCGAGGAAGTGGTAATTAAATCAACACGTGGATGCACGTAGCATCAAAACTTGTTTTTAACTATATTTATCGAATTTAATTTTGTGTTCAACTTAAAATTTTGTTTTACAGCTCCGCAAGTAATAGAATCATTCATGCCAAAGACCATGCATCAATTCAAATTAATATAGCTGATGTCGATCCTGCAACGGGAAGAATGACAGAAACTTACAAAATGTATGCAATTTGCGGCGCGATTAGGAGAATGGTAAATGTTTCATTTTTGTTTTATGTATTGAATTAATTAAATAAATATTTGTAATGATATTGACAAATGGGTCATGGTCTAGCCGCCACGTAATTTAACCATCAATGCCTTCTGCTTCTAAGGCTTTAGAGTTGTTGATTCTTTGAATGTATACTCTTTGTAACACAAATTTGTGAAAGTCCATAAACAGTATGCTTGCTTCTTCGAGGAAAATGTTTGTCGCTAAAGCTGCTCTGTTTTGTCATTTCAGGGAGAATCCGATGATTGCATCGTTAGACTTGGAAAAAAGGATGGTGTTCTTGCCAAGTAAGTATTGCCCTTCCATCTGAAGTAATGTTTCCGATTCCAAAGTAGTTGGGTTACAATGTGTGGTGTATCACAAAAAGATGTATTTTCGCGATATACCGACCGGAGAAGAATGTATTTTGAAATATAAACACTAGCATTTTTTTATTTTGAGTCAAAAGCCATAATGGACTGTAATTTCACATTAAAATGGAATGAGTGGTGAATTTCGTCATGAGCACTAAATTTAGTTTTACCATAAAAGATGAGATACAAAACTGGATATATTAAATGTAAGAAATGATGTGGCTGAGAGCTCATGTTTCAGTGGTCATTAGGACTCACGAAGCCAAAGTTTTGTGAATTTTCATTACCTATTTACTAATTAAGTAGCTGTTTGGTGAATTTGAAGGTGTATTGAAGTTTAATGTCCTTTTACTATCTTTTACAGGAATTATTGAGCTGCATCATCATAAATAAATTGTATTATAAGTTCAATAAATTTTTGGTAATGTAATAATGTAGTTTTTTTCCTTAAAGAATTTTTATATACTTTATTACCTGTGTGGCTTACAAATGCTAGACTTACAAAGTTGTTTATGACATCCCGTCAAGATATTGCTTTTAAGATCCTTCCGTAATATGAATGAATTTAAGTAAGTTCTAACTTTAGTTGGGGATAAGATAAATTATATGATATAATTTGGTCAAACGGCGTTATTCAGAAACTGAAATTTTTAATGGAGGCGTTCCTTAGTAAATTTAAATATTTTCGTGTTGGTACAGTTTGGAGATGCCAGGTTTGTGAGAAATTTAAAGAATGCTGGAAAAGTAGATTGAGGTAACAGAATGCTAACAGCTGTATTGGCAAATATGATTTGCAAAAAAAAAGTTTAAAGTAGTGACCCCATCAGAAAGACGTTTTGATTTAAGTGAATCTCTTCTTGAGTCTGAAGGAAATTTTGTGTGTAAAGTCTGTGTTTTTTTAATGGCAGAATGCAATTGCAGTAACTAATGTTTTTATAAGAATTATTTTTTTTCTTAAGTTATTTGGGACGTTTACTAATTAATAATTACTGGCTAATGTATCACTTTGGATGTGAATGTTTGTAATTCAAAATGAGTAATTCCACTGTATTAGCAAGCCCATAGAATACTTATTCACTTGAAAATTTCATATTAAATTTGCCTGTCCTATTGTATGATTATAAGGATGTGACACTTTCTGTGTGTTAAGAATACTTTATTTTCAACGGGTTTCAATGTAGTACATCAAAATCAGTCAAAAACAAATTATTCGTAAGAGTGAAAAAGTGTCATTAACACGCTTAAATTCCACTACATAATGACTGTAACTACACAATTTATGAATATAAGTATTTTTCTATTCCCATTTTTAATAAATGTGTGGGTAATTACAGCAGTGGCGAAGTCAAATTTCTGGAATTTTACAAGTGATTAGCATTTAATATAATCACTGATTCTGGATTATAGCACTTTATTCCAATAAATTGTCAACATTAAAATACATTATTTTTTTCTACAATCCCAACAAAAAATCACATTCTGCTGAGAAATAACCTATTTGGTTAAAAAAAATTTAGTTGTTAATAGTCATTTGGTACATTGCCATACTTGTCTATAGAAGGTTTCTTAAGGTTACTAAGTGCATCACTATGAACTGAAATAACATGCTTAAGAAAGAACAAAACGGAAACCATAAATTTTTGTTTAAATGGTCAGTTTAATCCAATAGTCGACATCTTCCGGTGGCACGACACTACCTGAAGATGTTCACTTCAGCAAAACTGGTAGTGTAAAAAAAATTGAGACTGGCAAAGTTTTGCTGTCTTTCTGAGCCTAATATGATTGAATTCAACATTTATGATTTTTAATTTTCAGCAGTCAATGTCTTGTATAAAAATGCACCTTTTGTATTTTTCAAATTCTTTTCAAAACAATTATTCTTTTTCCCTATAAGTTACTGGAGTGGCATAGTGGTGATATTTGCTGGCTTTCCTCATTAAAGTTCAATACATTCCCTAGAAGGTTGGAGATGTTTTGAATCCTTTCTTTGCTAAAACATCTGGGTTTTCCAAAAAGTACACTATTTATTCTTCCTCTTCTCCTCCCAGGCTCAAGCATGTTTCCACTGGTACCTCTCTTGTTCAAATGCCACCTAAGTCATCCTTTCTATTTTTTTAGGTTGATCCACTCTTCTTTAAAATGGGAGTTTTATCTCTCATATTATTTACAATTCCCTGCTTCATGTACTCCTTCCACTCTTGTCCATTTATTCAGTTCACTCTTCCATATGATCTATCTGACCCTACATCTTATCAATGCTGTAATTGCTGTTTTCTTGTTATAATAAAGTTTTTTTCCCTACTGACACATATAACTATACTTTTCACTTGACCTAAACCTTCATGTGTCAAACTGCTAGACTTTCACACAGTTATACTTTGTTTAGTAAATTTAATGTCCATAATGTTTACCTCGTACTTCTTTTTTTACAGATCACTTTCTCCCACACCTCCCCATAACAGAATCTCTTTTGGATTTAGAAAAAACATTCCTTAATTTTTATCTCATAGTTGGAAAAATATACTCTTCTTTTACGTCTATATGGCTGATATTTTGTCTTTTTCTTGTTTCTTTGCTTAACTGATACAGTCCCTACATATGTACTTGGAATCACCAGCTGTAATCAGTATTGTCTGAGAATGATTCAACTTGGAACTTAATTGTTGCGAGCCCATAGTGGAATGGAGCTCACTGCTTTGCAGTCATTATCATCTGAGAATGTTTTTATGCCCATTTAGGGATATGTGTAGAATTATTGTTAGTGCTAAAACAATTATACCAACTGCATCTGTAAAACTTTATCCTAAATTCATTACATAAATATTCTACTTATCACAATGGATTGAATTCTTCCTCTTATTGGTAAAAAATAATGAAACTCGTATTGGTTTGAACGAAGAAACTTTGATTTTCCACAATATATCTTTATTCATGACTGGTTTCGTCACTGTGTGACATCTTCAGGTGAAGCTGAAGATGTCACACACTGATGAAACCGATCGTGAATAAAGATACATAGTTACAAGTTTTGGCTAAAAATTTACAAAAGTTTACTTTAGAGATTTTAAGCAATGCCTACTTATAAAGGTATTCTATGATTTTGGGACAAAATTGGTAGAATATTCTTTCTGAAAAATTGTATTTATTTGAATGTGTTTGGAATTTAGATATGACCGCTTGATAGAAATGAACCAGGGGTCGAGGCAAAAAATAGAAAATAAACTTATTGTTAGTAATAAAGCGCATTATTCCTATTTTTTTTAATATGGAAAATTATTTATTCAAATTTCGGCATACAGAAAGCCATCGTAAGGTGGAATACAATTGTACACAAATAAAGGGAAAATTTAGGTTCAAGGTCACCAATATTGGTAATATAAGGCACGATAAAACCCTTCCCGCGTTGATTTAAGTGCTGTGCGGAGCAGATAGCTCTTTATCCAGTGCCCTGACCAAACCCTCTAATTGGAATAGGTGATCATCTTTACACGGCGGAAATAACTTACGGGTGGCTTCAGCCAAGCAGTAGAGATATTCACGGTTTGTTCCGCTGGGTCCTTCTGCTTTAACAATCTGTGATGCAATTACAGAAATTGGAGCTTCTCCCGCAAAGAATCTATTTCTTTCATTTCCAACATATACACACAATTTAAAGGGTTCTGGCAACTGTGTAGGTAGCATAATCGGACACTCATCCGATTCTGATAGGTCAGGGCCCATCACTGGGAAGAATGTTATTGTTACTTTGTCATAACCATCCTTTTCTCGATAATCCAGTTGCCTTAAAACTTTGTCAACATCACACACGTTTATTTTGTATGCCACACCCCAAACCTTTTCCTAAAAAGAAGAGTAACAACTGAATGTTTGTAATACTTCTATTCGATGAAGTCGGAACAGTAATTACTTTAGTAAAATGGAACTAGATTACATCATTTTTCACAATATCTGTAGCATGGTATTTTATACTAATTGCATATAAATTTATTCTGAACAACTTATGAGAGGATTTAGCATATTAAACATGACTAATATCATTACCTCGGTATCATCTGCAGGAAGAAGTGTAACCACTCGACCGGGCTGCAAAATAAATGTAGTTTTACATGCGTATATTAATTGAAGCTGAAAAATGATAATGAATAAAAATGCATACTTTTCCAGGGACACCTCGGTGATCTTCACTTGACTGCCAAAATCTTCGAATGTAACCAGTGATGTAGCCGTATAACTTCGTCTCATAAGGAAAACCAACTTTCCAAATGAGAGAACCGTACCCAAATATCCACATTTAGAGATATATAACCTTATACCAATATATGTTTTATTTTTAATTTCATTAGAGCGAAAATGCCTTTAATATTAACCGAATTAAAAGGAATAGACTTTCCATGATTTTATCGTCACGCGATCAAAATAGAAGACGTAGCAGACCAAATGAAAAATAAAAGTTGACATGAGCATTGCGCCGTGATTTAGAGCATAGAATTATAATAATAGGTCAAGCGAGTTTTGTTTCTTCGCATTGGTCACGTGACTTGTGGCAAGATGACGTTTCTGTCATGGTTACATCTTTTGTTTATTTAATTGTATTAAGAGTTCCATAGAGTAAAATGCCGAGTGATTAATCTTTTCAGGGAGTACGCAATCCTAATATAGTAACAGGATCATTGCATTTGTATTTAAATTGAATTTTAGTTTGTTGTGGTTTTTTCATACCTTTGTCACAGTTTAGTCTGTGCCTTTGTTTTAATTGCATAGTATTGAAGTCGTTAATACGAGTAAGATTTTGCTACCACAGTGTTTTATAAGGTTCTGAGGTACTTTTTAAATGGAAAGTTGTGATTTTCCTGTTTATATATGAAACCCTGTGCAACTTAAATTTTGAATTTGTAGTTGCAGTGTGGAGCAATAAGGGTATAATGATGAAGGATGCCTATGTTGCCTGCAACCACTTGGATGGATAAAAATTATTTTCACTAAGGGCATAGTCTAAACTAATTTAGACTGTGGCTAAGGGTAATATACCGGTTCAGGTATGTAGTTTTTGATCATTCTGAGGTTAGATTTTCCCGCTAATCAAATCTGCATAATTGAAGAAAGTATTTTTTATTGAAATAATGTTAATTGTGTACGCTTGTATTATTATTACGACTTTAAGTGTACATCAAGGTCTTATCCAGAGTCAAACAAAAACCATTCGATTAAGGGCTCAACTGCTGCTTGCGGTTCCTGTGGAAATGTCTTTGTTAAATTGCGTGATATTTCTATTATGTAGAGCGCCAGCATACGATTTTGCTGTTTCACTGTTTCTTATGGTTCGTATATTTTCCTATCAAGGTAAGGTAATATAATGGAATAACATCTTTCAAAATGATAGGCCATGCCAGATCTCCTACATTTGAAAATGTTCCTACAAGTATAATAAATATACTCATTCTAAAAAAAAATTCGATACGCTTAGTAATTCACCTTTATTTACGTTGAAATATCATTTCAACTACTGATTCGTAGGAAATCATTTTTGTATTCAAAATTTGCTCAGTTACAGTCTTTCTTATTTGATGATTTACGTATCCTTGAAGTATCATTTTCCTGCTTCCATTGTCGAATAAAACGCATTTTTTTTAACATGAACATTTTATAACATAACATTGTTTTCAATGTAAAATATATTTAAAGTCTCTGATTGTCATGAAATTAGTTAAGTACCATAGAGCGTAAACAATTTGGCGTGTAGTATGAAATTTATGTTTAAACCACCGCGGAAAAGTCACGTGGTCATATTTCCTTACACTGCGCCGCCAGGCGCCAGGCTGGGGGGCTCTACCCATTGTAACTATGTTTCCCATGATGTTTCCGACCCGGTGGAACTGGGGCGAAAGGTGAAGTATGTAAACATTTAGAAGTAAACAATTTTTAGTAAACTTTTCCCATTAATTCAAAGTTTTCGTGAATTTTTATAGTCAGTATTTCATTCGTAAGATCATTATTGGAGTACTTAGGCTCTTATTATATATTTATCCGTATAAACAACAATCCCCAACGTATAACAGGTAGGTAACGAAAATGGCCGACTTATTTACTAGTATTTAGTACTTATTTTATATGTAAGAAGTCGGCCATGTAACAAGTCATGCAAATAAACCGAAATTAACTCCACGGTACCCCTCGATAATAGCGTACACTCCCTCCTCGTTGCTTCATTGTAATGGGCGTGGGTTTCATCTTGTCGAGGCTCCAATAGGTATAAAAAGTGTCTGGGAATTCGTGCTTCTTGTTAGGGTAAAATATCAAGAGAATACTTGGTATAAAAATCCTTAGCTACATGCTATGTTTATGAGCTCCATTCAAGCCCATTATTCTATTCTTTATGATGCATCATAATGGTGTCTATGACGTAAAAATGCAATGTGAACATTTCACAATATTATAGGTTAGTTGTGACTTTTGGCGTTGTTCAGTGTTGTAAAAATACGAACATCTGTTCAAATTATTTTTAAAATTGTGAAATTAGCTCGAAAAAGACTTTCCATACACGCCACCAAATTAGACCTCCGCGAGTATCTCTCTACTACTCAAAAAGAAGTACAAAAATATTGTAATGATTCCAATATTGGCCCAGTACAATTTTTATAAATAGGAGCCGACTTTTTACTTTCGCATTTCCTATACATTTACAAAAATGTTTAGGAGAGTGATGAATCAGCAAGGCTAGATTGAAATTTCGCCTTGTCATCGGTACTTCTTAAATGACATTAAGAGAAAATGGTCAAAGTGGCCTGGGCACTTTTACCATTTTGCATGCACCACTAGACGCATGTAGGTGATAAATATAGATAAAATGTAATAAGATATAAAATTATTAATTGTAGGTAAAGTATATCTCAAGGAGGCCTTGTTTTGGAACAGGTAGAAAATTCAATTATTTAAGTCTCTAGGAAGAAAACAGATTGTAGCAGGGACATTGGAAGAATTGCATTAGCATTTAGGATAGGAAGAAAATCGACGACAGGGACCTTAAATTAAGATACATGGGAAAGATTATTGAAAACTCTTTAATATATGCGTTGTATGGTTATGTAGGTTTGTCCTTGTTAAAGATATATGAGTGGGCTAAATGATAGAAAGTAAAATGGGGAGATAGAAGAACAATGAGTTGGCTGTAATAAGAATAGAGTGTACTCATTGGGAAAAATCGGAGGAATACCATATATATTTTTTGTATGATGACAAAACTCCAAGTGATATTAGATGTTTTCCTGGGAGTTCACGGCAGAAAAAAGCAGTATAAACTGATTTGGAGGGTAATTCTTGTTTCCAAGTGTCATTGAAATTTGTGGAAATATACAAATTATTAAAGTTTTTATTGTTTTACTATGGAATTCTACCAAGTTACGGCATCCTAATACTTGCAGACTCAACTAACTAAGATTCCTAAAAGCCCTGGCCATTCTCTAAGATAGTTCAGAAAACTTCTAGATTTTACTTCTTGCATAATGTCAAATATGTACAATTAACTGAATTTGTTGGTTTGAAGAATCATTTATTTTTCACTCTACTTAAGAGTTTTGGCATTGTATAAATAGTTTGCAAGCCTAACTGGCATAAATATTAAGGTAATAGAATTTTGCGGTGAGGGCTGAATCACAAAATGAATGGAATTTGGTTGAACAGAGTTGACTGTGCTATATCTATACAGTATGCAATGCCACAATATGCAAGGACCCTGAGGAAATATAAGAATGCATTGATATGTGGGCCTGGAGAAAAGTGTCCAATAAATGAATATGGCTAGAGAAAAGAAAATGAAAATTCATGCATGACTGATTCAAAAGCTTTTTGTACTAGGTGTATACATTTGATCTAGGGAATCAAAACTTGTCATAGTCACCCCCATCTCAGATTGAGCATTACTATGGAATACTACAAGTATGTATTTAATGCATACCTGGAAATGTTGATGACATAAAACTTCAAAAAAATCAGAGAACCCCAAAAGAGTTCATAATTTGAAAGTGCACATGGAAAGTTTGAAATAACCTTCATTGGATCGTACAGCGAGTCATATTTGTTCCAAATATTACATGGTCTAAAGATTTTAATTCTTTTCATTTGGTCTTGCCACGTTCCTCTTCTGAGATGTAAGCTGATTCTCACTTGTGGTAAGCCACAGTACTTTGCCATCGTAAGTCACTGCTGTTCATAATAAAAAGGATATAATGCAATCCAAATCGTGACACAAAAGCCTCATGATGCTCTCTCCAAGCCCAAGAACTACACATCCTTCTATTACCATGTTTTTATATATCATAATTTTAATTTTTGTATGACAAAATGTCAATTTGTTTGTGACAAATTCTGATCTTCAAAGATGCAAGACTAGAAATATGAAGTCTCATTTATAATTCTATGAGAACTAACAAAGCAAAGCAGGGGCCATGGTAAATGGGTCTCAGACTACATGACAAACTTATTGGAAATCTTTTAGTGCTTGAATCCAGCGAGTCATTAAAAAATATTTTATACGAGTATTATTATTTAGCTAATGAATATCTATTTGATGCATCAATTAAAATTTTTGTTAATCCAGAATAAAAAACATTTAATTTGTAACTCTAAATTATTGTTTTTTGTTCTTGGAAACTACAATATTAATGTGTACTTTCATATCAACCCATTTTTTATTTTATTTATTGTATTTTTTATTTTTTTTCTTATATCTGCACTGTAGATCAGTTGGACAAGTAATATATTACATATTATGATGTTCCATAGTGGGGGTAAGGGATATGTGATCCCAGGGTGGTTAGGTGCATTGCTCCTCACCACCAAGATCGTCATGCGTGGTGCTGAGCCACATCCTCCACGAGGTGCCCCTGGTTTTCGCAGAACATGACGGATCTAGACCTGGCAGTCGATAAAATGCTCCCATCACCACGGTGCTTCTCTGTGCCAAGGGTGACTGCATCTGCAGGGCAGAGGGTAAGAAGTCGAGAACAGAGAAACTCTGGATACCAGGCAAACTCCAGCTTTATCTAGCCTTACCCATGCATGCGGGGCTCTGCATGGGTGGACCTTTATTTCTCTAGCTACTCGTGGGAACAAACATGGAACTATTAAAAAATTTAACTTCAGAGGACCCCATAAAGGGACCTCAAAATCCTGACTCAGTGAATACATCTGCCTCCACGGAGGACTTTCTTATGGCAGAAGGCCCTAAGGGGAACACTGTCATAGCAGGCCCCGAAACAGGGACTGCTAATCCCGATGTGGCTTGTCCCAGTTCTGGGGATACCACATCTTCCCAACTTTTGGCGGACCCTGAAGCAGGGACTGCCAATCTTTCTATCACGGTGGACACCGTACAAGGGGACACCAAACCCATAATGGAGTCATCCAGTCAGGGCCCCTCTGCTAAGGTTGCACAACAGGACTCTGACAACTCCATCAATACTCTGGGGAATGTCCCTTCAACAATGAGGACACTTGAACAGACAAAGGTCCGACTGAGTGGAGCGGCCAAAAGAAAAAGAAGGCTGAATCGTCTTGCCCAAGAAGAGAAAGACAAGGCCACTTCATTAGAGAAAGATGATGGAGATTCCCTTCAGCACCATTTAGGGGGTGACAAAAAAGGAGGGGGACCTGACGGCCAGGGGCTGAAGAGGACCAGACCGTCAGTAGAGACCACCCTTGCTTGCCCAAAGTCCAAGAAAGCCAGGAACTCAGGAGCAGAGGCTGCAGGACCCAAGAGAAAAATTGTGATTATACCAGTCGGCTATCCTGGTTTAATGATGAACAAAGGACAGTACAGGGCTATAGAAACCAGGCTTACTGAGGCCTGGGATGCCATCCCTCAGGGGGAGTACACGCCCATCTTTGATGGTACCCGCCTCATTAATGGGACAATGGAGATTGGGTGCACAGATGACCGCTCTGTGGAGTGGGTCAGAAATGTAGCTAATATGATAGAGATTGAGGGCATCTGCTTTCGAGTAGTGGAGGGAGATGCTCTCAACAAAAAGCACAGGCTGATGATTTGGGTACCCGGTCTCATGCATATAGGCATGCTTGACCTCATCAATCGTGTCACTAAGGTAAACCCAGGGCTTCGAACAGACCTGTGGAGGCCCTATGACTGTATAGAGACCAACAGTGGTACTCGCTTCATCTTTGGAGTGGACGAGTTTTCTCTAGAGAGGATCTCGGGGCCAGGCTTTGTTCGGTCCATTGGCCTGCAGAAGGCCGAATTCAAAATCCTTGGGAAGGTTGGGCCCAATATAGGTTCGGCAGACCAACTGGGTGACTCCAGGGTCAGACCTGGGTCAAAGCCAGCCACAAAATGGGGCCACGCAGGGGCTGATCCTGGGGAGAGACCAACCACCAGGCCAAAGGACCCCAGAACTGGACAGGGGATCTTGACCAAAAGATCAGGGGGTCCCGGTGACAAGAAATTGGGGGGTCCTGGGAACAGGAAATCTGGGGGTCCTGGGGACAGGAAATCTGGGGGTCCTGGGGACAGGAAATCTGGGGGTTCTGGGGACAGGAAATCTGGGGGTTCTGGGGACAGAAAGTGGGGGGCTCCTGGGAACAGGAAATGGGGGAGTCCCGGGGACAGGGAATGGTCGGCTCCTGAGGACAGGGAATGGGCACCTCCTGAGGACAGGGAATGGGTGCCTCCTGAGGACAGGGAATGTGTGGGTCCTGAGGACAGGGAATGGACAGGTCCTGAGGACAGGGAATGGGAGGATCAACTGACAGGCCAATGGGCCACGAGCCCCAACCCAGAGTGGGATCCATCAGAGCTGCACTCCAGGCCAAGCCCAAATGTTCAAAGGGCTCCAGGGCTGCACTCCAGGCCAAGCCCGAGTCAAAGGGCTCCAGGACTGCACTCCAGGCCAAACCCGAATAGTCAAAGGGCTCCGGGGATGCACTCCAGGCCAAACCCGAATGGTCAAAGGTGTCCGGGGCTGCACTCCAGGCCCAGCCCAAATGATCAAAGGCCTACAAGACTGCACTCCAGGCCAAGCCCGAATAGTCGAAGGGCTCCAGGGCTGCACTCCAGGCCAAACCTGAATGGTCAAAGGTCTCCAGGGCTGCACTCCAGGCCCAGCCCAAATGATCAAAGGGATACAGGGCTGCACTCCAGGCCAAGCCCAAGTGGTCAAAGGGCTCCGGGGCTGGGCTGGAATAACCAAAGGGTTCCAGGGCTTCACTCCAGACCAAGCCCAAATGATCAAAGGGCTACAGGGCTGCACTCCAGGTCAAGCCCAGTTGGCCAAAGAGCTCCGGAGCTGGGCTGGAATAGTCAAAGGGTTCCGGGGCTGCACTCCAGGCCGAGCCCAAGTGGTCAAAGGGTTCCGGGGCTGGGCCCAAATAGTCAAAGCGCTCCTGGTCTGGGCCGGAATAGTCAAAGGGTTCCAGGACTGCAATCCAGGCCAAGCCCGAATGGTCAAAGGGTTCCGGGGCTGGGCCAGGGTGGTCAAAGGGCTCCCGTAATGGGACGGGATGGTCAAAGGGTTCTGGGGCTGCACTCTAGGCCAAGCTCGAATGACCAAAGGGCTCCGGGGCTGGGCCGGGATGGTCAAAGGGCTCCTGAGCAAGGGCAGTGGGGAGCCAGATCGAACAGCAGAGAGACCCTAGAGTGGGGCCCTCCTCGGAGTTCAAGCAGCAGTGAGGAAGCATGGGAGCAGCCATGGTGCTGAAGACAACCTCCATAGCTGCCTCCAGAGTGCTGCAGAAGATTCTGTTTGAGGTAAGACAAACATAGCCTCGATTCAAGAGCCTTGGGTATGCCTGGAGGTAAGTTGTGTTTTACTCTACCTCAGATGAAAGACCCAGATCATTTATCTTTGTCAAAGGGGTGGGTGCGAGACACCTGCCCCAGTTTACTTCCAGGGACCTGGTGCATTTTACTATCTGGTACAGTGTGGAATGGAGGGAAATGGTGGTTTGTTCTGCCTACCTCCTGGTGACTCAACAGAACCCCTATCTTCCGAGCTGGAGAAAAATCAAACAAGTTCATCACTACTTGAATTTAGACAAAAATTTTATAACTTGGGTGTAATCTCATGAAAATGTATCCATGCATATTTATTAAAATTGGGTCACTTGATTTGATGTTATTTTAATCATTATCATCTAACAAACATGCTTAAATCAAGTCATCCGAGTTTCAATAAAAGAAAATGATGATTTTAGATGTCAATAGGCCATATGTATAACTATTTTTTAAATAATCAATCTTATTACTTAGCACTTAAAAATATGCTCCTTTCCTTAAAAATTTTTGTCTTAAATGAGCCTATAAACTTTCTCAATTCTGGGGAGCTAAAACACACCAGTGCCATGTTGTTGTAGCAGTGACATCATGTCGTATGATTGGAGCCAAGGAGCTATCAAGGATTCAGGAGATAAGGTTTAGGTGAAATTTTAAGCAAAAATAACTACAAATGCTGGCAATCAAAAGTGTTGTAGATTGCTATTATATGCAAACACTTCTAAAATGCACTCGATAAAGTTAATATAAATCATATCTTGTATATTGTTTCTAGATTAAGGAATATCCAACGTTGTATTATACTCGTATATTCACCCTTGAGTCCACAAATATCTTGGTAAGACAAAGACACTTCATCAACAAATTTACCTTTAGAGGAATAGACATTCAGACTAATATAAAAATAGAATAAAAAATACTTGGGGATCAAATTTGTTCTATTTGATCTGATAAGCTGACATGAGTGCTCAAAAGTCACACAAATACTATGTATACACTCCAATTCATTCATACTAAGGTACCTTAATTAGCAGTCAGTACTTAAAGTTTGTCTCCTGAACGGAATGGTTAAAACCTATTATAATCACTACATGTCTATGAATTGACTAAGTAATGGACCACTACCTACAGATGGTCCAGGAACAGTGTGTTTTGATTGATGTTCTGTATTAAAAACACTAATTCAACTATCAATGCACCTCTCACTTACATTTTCTTCTGCTATGAACTAATCAAAAACAGAGTTTTAACTGAAAAGCTTTCTCACTAAAGAAGCTAGTTGGAATGTATCTAGTACTTGCAGATTGAACTAAATGTTTCAATTTTCAGTGAATAAAATTGAATGTTAATAATGGTTGGCAGAAATTTAGTATTTGGAAAGACATTTAATCTCACACCATTATTTCAGTGTTTCATTTTTGGGCGGAAACGACTAGAAATAAGCAGACGAATTTACTCCATGCATATCCAAGTGACATTCTAATTTATGTATTTTTTGATGGAACCCTGTCATAAGGGCATGAAAGCGGACACATTTTTATTTTATCTCTAGATTCACAGTACAAGATTTCATCTCGACTAATGACTTTCCATCTCAAAATTTGTCATCTCTCCTTGTAAGAGCACGTTAAACTAGAAAACATGGACTGTTTTGGAGTAAGACTTCATTTCTATAGCCTCATTCATGATGGTGGGTGCATCAAAATAAGTTAAAATGGTAAATTATTGGAAAGTTACTTGACATAAGTTACATGAACAAAATCTTTCAAAAGGGATGGGAATTAGAAGAAATATATGGTTTGTTTAAATACAAATAAAAGTAGTTCCGCTACAGTCCAGCTTCGACACAAACTAACCAACATTCTTCCAGTTTCTCAAGACGAAAGTGATATAATAGCTACATATGATATTATAGATCTACAAACTTTATTATTCAACATAACATTGGGCAGACATGGCTTACGCTGCCACTTTCATGCCCTTCGTTTCTGCTTCATCACAGTTATTTCAACTGAATAAATTTGCGATCATTAGCAAATTTACAGTAGGTTTCCTGAATTTGCTCAGAAATACCCAGTGGCAGTCATGTTCCTTCTCTTCAGCCATCCATTCATGAGTAAAATACTTTTAAACATTCAAATGTATTATTGTAACATCATCACTATGTGCAATAACAAAAAACCTACACAAGGCAAAGTGGAATGACAGCAGCCAGATGCCACTTTCTCATCCAATGAGCATATGTTTTCTTTCTTGAGAAATTCTAAATTATTTTCCCTGGTCAATTAATATTAATACACTATTAAGGCCAGATAATTTAACATATTTTCCATGGCTACATTATGTACAAACAGGAAGTGTTTAAATACATATCCCCATCTGAGGAATTTACCCTATTGTCTATTAGAGCCAATTAATAAATGATTAATTATAGTTTTACCTTCCTGAGAACAGAATTAATATTATATTTTGCAGGCAACTTAACTATCCATAATAAAATTTTAAAAGAAAGAAAATTTTTATTATATTATAGTGACAGTTTCACTCAATAAAAAATAATAAAAAACCACAGTACAAAAGTAACATCCTACAGATACCTATGTTAACATGTTCAAACTTGCCTCAATATATAGTATTTGTGAGAATGATTCTTGTTATATGTTAAAAGCTGATTGATACATGAATCTGAGTTCATTGGCCTATGTCAGATATCTTCCAGAACATATTTGATCAACATGTAGAGAAAGAGAGATTGTTAGTTTTGTGCATTCAAGAGTCAAGGCAGGATCCACATGGTCGAAACGGAACCATTTAATTTTTTCTATAGGCCAAAAAAATTGGTTTCACCAAAACATGTACTGATCCACCGTTTCAGTCACCTGTTACACTGCTTTGGTATTTATCTTCAGGATTACAACTTCACATATATGTACTTGCAAATATTGCAAAATGAGTTCATTTGCACGAGTTCCACTTCAATCAAAGAATGATCCAAGTAGCACTTTTCATGAAAGATTCACTCTAACACAACAATATTCTTGTAAACTTTACTTCCAAGTTTATTTCATATGAGGAAGTAAATCTCATAACTTTACAGTAACTCAATTCCATATCTTAAAATTTCACAGACATCTGAAGAAATCATAAATTAACAAGGGAATTAAAAATATACATACATGACTGTACAAAATTTCCTCTGTATCTCACTCTGTCACACATTTATTGCATAACACACACTTCATGAAGGAAATAAAACAAATGCCAGGTAATACCAGCGAGCAATGGAGAGGAGGAAGTCTTTAAAAGGTGAATGCCGTCTGAAAACGACAATATTCCAACAATAGAAGACTGACAACTTTAAAAACCAAGTATCTCTACCTTTTTTGGTGATAGGATGTGTTTGATCAAAACATTTTTCTACCTGAGAATCCATCAAATGTGATCAGAAAATAGGCTTACAGTTGCCATTGGCGCTTCAAGATGGTACCAATGATCAGCATCTTAAAACTTGAAGTGCATACAGAGAAAACTAAGCCTCTTGTTGATGGGAGGCACATCTCCTATATGGATAGTAAAAATTCCTAACAAGAGTGCATTACTGGGTTGAAAATGCTTTTACATTGTGAAATTAAATCTTGGGACTATAAAGAATTCCATGTAGGTATTCAGTAACAGTATCAATTTGACAATCACAGTTGAACATAGAATTCCATTATTACAGAAGTCACAAAGACTTTAACCCCTCTCTTGGTTTGACTGAAGTTCATCCTTTGAGTAGGACCATAAGACTTCACAATTAAAAATATATGTATTTTATATATGTGTATATATATATAGCTCTGCCTACAGTCACAAACAAAAGGTCCAAAAAAAACAAAAACCAAACAAGTGTCAAGATTGCTGTGTTCCCATATTTAGTATTCCAATCTCAATTGAAAATCGCACTTGGCACCCATCACACAAGCTGGTTGCTTGAATTATTCAGTGAACCTCTTTACACAGATATTCCTTATTCCTCAAATTATGGATGAAGGCCATATAAATCAGTCTTGATACTTTTTCCACACACATTATAAAGTTTCCAAAGATATTTCTCACTCAATATTGCACTGGCTTAATTACAAACTTTTACTGGATATATATACCAAACAACTTCAAAGCCTTAGGTGCTTCTATTAATGAAAGTGAAACCATTCCTTACCATCGTGCATTACAGCTTATTCACTTTTACTCGCCTAAAACCCAACTATAGCACTTAACTCGACAGGACATTTACCACTTGAAGGAGTAACCCAACTGTTTTGTAGGAGACACTTGGTGATTTTCATCAACTCGACAAACAGCTACGAAATCATGTCTTGCCAAACACTTCCATTGGATGATGATGATGCATCACCAGAAGAACCTGGAAATAGATTTTCTGGGTTAGTAAGAAGAAAAATAAAAACCCATTCTCAGGCTTTCAACTTTACACATTCTCTAAAGCTGGGTTGCTGCCCCTCAGGTGTCAAGAGAAAAGGTGTAAAGGATTCCTAATAATGCATGGACTAATAATAGTCATTTACAATCATCTGAAAGTTTTTGTCCCCAGTGGAAGTATTAATTAGTGTTTATGAATCAAATCAACAGAACCTAGTGAAACTGCAGCAAAATTGGGAAGATTCTTTTTAATGGAAGTCAATTAAATTTAAATAAAAGTAACTCAAATAAATTAGTAATTCCATATGCTACTGCACAATTCAACAGTAACATATTACTGCCTAGCTTCTTAATGGTTTAAATTATTTCTTACATATTTCAACTTAATCAATTGTGGGTTTCTGGAATTTACTTGTTTAAGACCCAAGTACTAACTGGCCACACCACAATGTTCATGAACAAGGTGAGATAGGAAGCAAAAGAGTGAAAGCTGTGACAGTAAGAACCTTGTTGACTGTTACGAGTGCCAAGCTCAGACAATGTCTCCTGTGAGTAGTTCCCTCTCTTCGGTATAAGTTAGTGAGTGGAATTTGATATGAGGTTTAAGGTAGTCAAAAAATAACAGACATGGATCGATTAGCCAACCATTACATACTGGAGAATACAGTGTTATTACAGACATAGAAATGACGATTTTAATTAAATTATAATGTATTAAGTATATGTAACACATTATTATTTTCATGCTATTCACATTAAAAAACAATAGTACTTTTACGTAGATTTTTATAGGTATGCCACATTTTTGCCATATTACAGCATTAGAATCTGATGATTCTGTAATACGGTGATGCACGTTGTACCAATAATACCTGTGGAAAAGTAGTTTGTATTAAACTACTTTTCTTGTGCTTTTGAGTTGAAACTCCAGATTCTAATTTAAATATTATGTCTAGTTTATTCTTTGGATGAACCATCAGTCTTGGTGGCTTGGGTTAATATAGTAGCAACTAAGAGTAGTTTACACTTAAGTATCCACATCTCTGCAAGCTAATACTAAATAATAAACGATTAAAGAAATGGAATTTTTAAATATGTAAATACATTCTATTAACCAAATGTGTTTTTCTAGTATCTGCAGATGACATATTGACCCGGTAATGCTTTATTAGAATTGATCATTTATCTTCATAAGCAAGTTATTAAATGCATATTTTATTGAATATTTGTAAAAATAGATTTGATGCAAAACCCTGTAAGATTCCATCCCAGATTAGGATCGGAGGAAACAGTGGATCCCTATAAAGTAATAAAAAATGCTTGAACTTCAATCAAACCTTAGTGGCAATTATTGTAAAGATTAATAAACAATTCATACTCACCTTTAGTTTTTCGGAATTTCTCAGCTGGCCCCCATATTCTGATGGTGCAGTCATCAGAGACCGAAGCGAGCATTTGGTGGAACACAGGGTTCCATGCCACACAGTTGACTGTTCTGGTATGTCCCGTGAGTGTTGCAATTGGCAGTTCACGCTTTATGTGCCAAACATACACTTTATTATCTGAAATGTTAAAGGGAAGCATGTAAATACAAATAATAAAAACCCTGATCAAGAATGTAGGTGACAGATTAATAAGATGCTGTGTCAATTCCAAACACACAACAAGCAGACAACTTTTAAAGCTATTTTATAATCAAATCTGGAGTAAAATTGATTATTTTGATCTTAAATACTGGAGAGCAACTTATATTCGAATGCAAATTTTTCCTTAAGACTATATATAAAAACGTATATCCTCTGTTTATATGCTTTATGTTCAATAATTTTCATTTAATATGACCTCGACATACCTTAATAGACTTTGAATGACATGACCTTTTAGTGTCAGTGATAAGTACGAGGGTGGTCTAAGAAGTTTCTGACCCAACATAGATACAAGATATTTTTTCTGAATTTTTTTTATTTTTCAACGCAATCTCCTTGTAACTCTACACACTTCTCCCAGCGATGCTCCCATCTCTGTAAGCCATCCAAAAAGTAGTCTGCATTTTTCTCTGCAAAATAATTGTTCACAAAGGTGATTTCCTCTTCAATTGACGAAAATCTCAATTTTTAGATGAGGGAACAAAATGGAGTCGCTTGGGGCTAGATCTTGTAGGTAAGGCAGTTTCAACTGTAATTCATGGATTTTCACCATGGCAACCGCTGAGGTGTGAGACGGTGCGTTGTCTTGGAGAAACAGGATTTTCTTTTTCTGCAAATGTGGCCGTTTTTCTGCAAGTTCTGCCTTCAGCTTGTCAAGTAATGATGCG
>WURS02000014.1:388735-402174 GCA_011762765.2 Rhinocypha anisoptera | reverse complement strand
AGTTTTTTCTTTTTGTGTCCTGTGTCTCTATACGTTCCACTAGTGTTCGAACCAATATTATTCACATTGTGAACCTTAACAAAGTGATTATATATATATATATAAGACTTTCTGTTAATCTCCTGTCTGATGAAAGTGGTTCAACAGCCACCCAACATTCAAAAAAACTAGCGAGTCTCTTTATAGTTTAGTGCTTATGTTTTTGTGTGTGGTTTTGTGACAAACATCCTCTAACGTGTGTGAACCCATTTAGTTATATATATATACCTCCTGAACGGACGAAGGTGGTGGTGCCACCGAAAATTCTTCACCACTGTGAGTTTTTTTCTTTTTGTGTCCGTGTCTCTGTATGTTCCACTATTTTTCGAATCTATATTATTCACATTGTGAACCTTTTCCAAGTGATTATATATATATACACACACACACTTCAGGAAAACTCAGACGAGCTGCAAACACGACACACGCAGAAACTTACACACATACATAGAGATAGAAACACTTAATAAAAGACACAAAATAAGAAATAATTCGGGACTTGCTTGCCCCTTCGTCGGTCTAAGAGAACTGGCTGATGAAGGATCCTCCATCAGCGATTTCTCCCAGACCGACGAAGGGGCAAGCAAGCCCCGAAATATTTCTTATATATATATATACGGATTAGTTGGCAAGAGTGCCACCAAAAGAGTTATCTCACCTGAATATGGAAAAGGGCACCTTGCTCCGATGTAAGTCCTAATTCGTACAAGAGCTAGTGAAGAAGGCCGAGAGGATTACAAACCAGATGAATGAAAATATGCGTATTCACAAGGAGCTTCATTATTGATAATCTATCCTCAATTAACTTCCTATTTTTCTGTCACGGTGAGCTGGCCCGGTACTTGATTGAATTTATAATGTAAGTTGCTCAAAAAAATTCCATTATCTCGTTCAGATAAAAATTGTCGCCCTGAATTTCACCTCATAAATACTGGCACACTCATATAGAAAGACTAATAAGAAGTGAATGGGTTTTACACAAATTATGTTCAGTTGCCATGGCAGTCGTTGATTTCTATTTTATCTATCTAATTTGATGTTTCTTACGGAACTCACCGGGAGAAACCTAAGTTTTCCATAAATGGGAGGTTATTAATTAGGGACACGTACAGGAGCAGCATAAAAGAAGAGTGGCATGACCCGTAAGCAGTAATGGAAAATTGAATGTTGAAAGCAACTCAGAGAGTAGGAGGTTTCGAGAATCCGTTAATTAGTCAGTGGACAGGAAATATTTGATAACATTATGGGTTAAATTAGTGGATCGGAGGGATAAAAGATTTATGCGAATTCAGATCACGTGGAAAACGTTACATAAGATTCAATTAGCGTAACCAACAGCTTAATCGGATTTTAAATTTCCGGAAATGGAAATAATGGCCTGAAAGTTTCAAAATTTATTTTCGTAAAACATTATAATTTAATACAGAGGATTGCCATGATGACGAATACTTTTTTAATGTGGCGCTTTATATTTTATCGTCGAGATATTCGATCGAAGAATTTTTTTAGTTTGATAACTTGAGCGTGTTGGAAGTAAAAATAATCAATACAGCAGAAAAGTAAGGAGATAAACGGCGTTTTTCACAGATGGCTTCACGAATGTAGCATCAATTATTTATGAGAAATGCTGATTAACTAAGCAAGACACACCGCAGATTTCTTTTCTTATCGCCCCCTAATCACTTTCTCACTCTTCACACGCATTGATAGGTATTTAGGAAGATAAAGTAGATCGCCATAGAGTCATTTGGTGCATTGATTTTGAACGTAAGGTTTTTAGACGATTAAATATCCCATTCCCAAAATTAGCGGGGTAGTGTAAAAACTTCTGCGGTTTTGAGGTAACTGATGGATAGCGTTGAAGATCACAACACGTAAATCACTTACATGGGTTCAGAAAGTTTACGTATGTATTTTAGGATTATTACAAACGATTATTATTTCAACTTTTTTCGCCTTCCAACAAATTATAATCGATCCTGTTCACCCGTCAACACAATTTGCATACGTTTCCACTTTTAGTACCCTGAACTACCTCGGGGATTGTAACCCGTGCAAACAATCGTGTTTCATCTGCAAAATACAATATTTTCTGCTGGACTTTTAGACGCACCGTTACTTACTACTCGGAAGGAAAACACTGTGCAGGTACTGCAACGTTCCTTACGGTCTTCAGAGATGGAATTCGGTTCTCAAAGTTTGCACTTCAAATGGGAAGAGACACCGAGGGAATGAATCTCCTTACACCCGAGTGAGAGATGAAACAGGGTTTTCGGAAAATCCTTCCGTAAGCGGTCATCAAACGTCCGCGCCGTATTTTACACCGCATTTGTTTGTGGTGAGAAAACACTAGGGATAGAAGGAATGGCTGGGCGTGGGCAGGAAGAGAATGCTAATCCAACCGAATCCCAGAATCGTGCTCTGGACTCGTGCTAGGCGACTTTGCCCGCGCTTGCCTCGAGTTACCGAAACCCGAGTGAAAGGTGTCGAAGGCATCCCAAAGAGTGCCGGTAAGTTTAAAACATGAGGAAACCAAGAAATTCTACTCAGTTCCACTTGTTTTCGCAACCCCGGGGTGGTTTTTCACCACTCCAGTAAGAACGAATTTCAATTCGTGTCTTTCAGTAGCCATGGTTGAAATAAACACAGGGAATAGAACGAGAAGAAAGAAAAAAGGAATACTCCGTGCATTACTCACACGATCGAAAGTTAGTAATCTATCCCTACTATCGAGATCAGTCGAGACGGATAATTTTCATTCGTGCCAATGATCTTCCTGACCTTCCTCTGTCACGGCAGTTATGTGTCCAATTTAAATAAAGAGGTAGCTTAAAAAAAAACAAAGGGAATATTTAAAACGAGTTTAATACACAGAAATTTCGAAATTTATAAGTCGTATATAAACTTTCCATGAACACAGAAGTCATTTATTGAACATAATTTATTTAAACATAACTTAATTTCGACCCGTGATGCTTCAAAGGGAAAAATAATTTCCACTTCCATGAAAGAATGTGACTACATAAGCATTATAACGGTCGCTGATGGAAATAACATACTTTTAGGGAAAGGAGCGAATTTAGCTTTCACGATTGTCGAATTGATCTTCCACATTGCCCACCTCATATATTTTCGAATACATTAAAAGTATATGAGCAATAAAAAATTATATATTTTCTATTTATGCTGACAAAATCCTTCTATGCCTCCTGACTCTCAAATAATTCAGCAGTAGAAACCGTTATTGTTTTCATGTGTTTTTGGGTTAAAATATTTACACCAAAAACCAATGTCTAAATTTTTCATTGTTCCAGCTATACACCCGACTTATTTTGACTGTTTAATTCCGAAATGAATATTTTATATTTGAAACTAAAAATACTCATCGTAAAAAGTGAGGCCATACTACATTTAGGATTCATAAAATTAAAAAACTTTTCTTCTAAAACGATTATATTAACAGAAAAATAAATCAATAATATTTTCATCAGCTTCATGATGAGTTGTGTAAAAATTTCAACTTTTCAAAGGACCAATAAAAAACTAAGTTTTGTGAAGTTATTAAGGTATATTTTTTACCGATTGGATATAATTTTCCGTCATAATATTTTCATAAGAGTCGCAATTTTTCAGATTCTCACAGTGAAAATGTCACATATATCCCCTTTTATGCAGCCAAGTAGATAACTCGCTCAAAAAACACTTCTATACATTTGACTCTCAAAAACTTTGACAGTACAAACTGTTACTGTTCTCTCATGTTGTCGGTTTTAAATGTTTTCATAAAAAATTAGTCTAATTGTATAATAATTGTGGTTAATGGCATTTAATTAACACCACTTACATATCCTTGCCGTAATAATTACACCAAATGTTCGACCTTTATTGATTACACCTGTATTGATTATTTTATGCTTCAAAATAAAAATATTTATCGTTAAAAGTGAGGTTATCTTAGATTAAAATGAATTTTAAAACGATCTAACATGATGCCATTTCAATCTCATCGCTCATTGAACATTATGTTTTAAAACGACTTTGGCTAAAAATAATGTCAATTTTCTTGTTGACCAATGGTTGTGCAATACTACGTAGCTATTATACTACGTAGCCTTAATACCAAAATAATCTATGAGCATGTGATTCAGATTTAAAAAATCATGTAGTCCTAAGGAATAGTCCAGAATATATATTACTAGTTTACACTACTTTAATTGAAAATGAAGGAACACTTCAACAGGAATTAAATTAATATTGATAATTTAGCAATTTTGGGAAGCAATATTATACAACTCGGCTCTTTGAAGGGAATATGCTAGCATTTTGGCGTGAAATTATGACGAAAAAATGGACTATTTTACTGCATTTGCGTCTCAATTTAAATGACTTTACTTTTACAATCATCAGATACAAACTTAACGGGTTTAAAAAATCGGTTGGCTTTTATTCCATGAATTAAAAAAACGAATTCCATTGTGAGAAATTAGAATTACGTACTACGTATTTTTCCACTAAGATTTTTCTTCTGGTATAACTGGTTTCAACGCTATGGCTTCATCTTCAAGCACCAAATTCTTATTTCTCAAAAATGGATTTCCACAGAGTTCTGCCAGGAAATAGCGAATCCCATACTTTACCAATGGTGATATTTCACGAGTAATATTTTTTCGCATACAAGGGGTAAAGGAGAATATAGGAATAAAGATAAATAGATAGGAAATGATGGAGGTTTGCAGTCAATAAACCATCTGCTTGAAGTACTGATGATCATGATGAAAAAATACGCATCGTGGAAGTTGTAAACCTTTGCGGTTGAGGTCATCCATTGGCGTAATTATTAATAATTTAAATAAAAGTTATGTTAAAAAAAATAAATTATGTTGAAGTAGCGGAAGTAAAAACACTTGTGATTTAAAAGTAAATCACAAGTGTTTTTACTTCCCCTACTTCATTATGGATCGGTTCCACGTAGTGAAGCCTGAAAGCGTTACATTTGTTTTCAAAAGGGAGTGTTAATTTTCCAGAGAGTGGAAAGAGGACTTGTGATAGAAAGCCAAAAGTGATTAAGGTTCACTGAAAAAAAGTGTGGGAGTTTTCGATCCTATTACCACATCCAAATTGCAGAAAAAGGAATATACCCGACCTGGATGTTAACACCATTTTCTTTCCTACACCGTTATAGAAGGTTGACACATTCCAATTTGATGTTGAGTTGCAACATAAAGTTAATATATAATGGATGGCATGAATGGGGGTAAGGGAAGAAGGGTTGAAACCCCTGATTTGATCAGGGGAATAAGCTTAGGCATGATGACTCAACGTTTCCAGAGTTGTTTGGAGTCCTCACCTGCTCAACTCATGGACTCTAACTGTGTCATGCTGCAATGGAGTCAGTTCATACCGAAGTACATGTAAGGCATCAAGAACACGACCATCTTCCAAATATTCCAAATATTTTTGCTCCAAAAGCAAAAACTTCATTTCCTGCAAAAAAGAAAAAAAAACGATTGAGAGTTATAGCCTTCTCCTAGTCAACCAATAAAATAATGAGTATTTTAACAGTTTACTGTTACACATCACACATTTCAGAGAAAACTCGTACATTCCACTCCAAGGTCGTGAGTTTCAATGGTCAACAAGTTTACTCGGGTCTTACTCTACGCGATTAAACAAAAATAAATGAAAAAATGTGGACGACTTACAATGAGACTGTGGGAAGATCTTTCTAACCATGGCTTCAGTTCGTTCAAGTCGTTGTCAGCCTGTAAAGAATTTTAATCGTTTTTTTCAATCTTCCTTGATGAACTTACTATGGAAACAGAAAAGACACGAAGAAGGACATGTTGTTGTACTTACCTTGTTCCAATCGCCATCCATTACATGCTGACGAAATTTAGCAGCAGCAGGATGATCCAACCGACAACCCGATTCCCGCATCAGTAGATCAGCAGTACGGCTTATGCAAACAAAAATAATGCCAATTACTTACTTGTTAAACCAAACTATAATCTGGAAGAAACCAATTCAGAAAACACATCAAGTGATTACCAATCGAATCATTTACCAAATCAGAAATGAGATACACTGAAATATAGCATCTCAGCAGAAAGAAGAACTTTAACCTCCAACATTTAAGCAAATTGTTAATAAATTCGACAACACTCACATTTAATAATGTTCTGCACAGAGCTACGTAGCCTAGCAACAAAAGCAACAAAGTGTACTCAACAAATACCTATGTTAAAGAATTAATCAAAGTAAACCACAACCATTCGTGTGATAATAAAGAAGAATTTAATTAAAATCGGTATAATAAGACACTATATGCATGTTTTCAAATAATGACTTCCATAAAAAAAATTGAGCTTGTCAACAAAATTATTTCACACTAAAAAAATGACTAACGATGACTTAGCAGATATATATTCACCCTAATGCACTACACGATTCACATTAAAATTAGCAATAACTTTGAGTGTACCATATATTTTTCCAAGGAAAAATTATTATATACATACTTCAGGCCAATACTTTTGAGGTGTTGGCCGATCAGTCGAACGATGTCTTGGTTGGTTTTGTCCATTATCTTAGGGGCAATATCTCCATTAGTTTCTCCGTTGACAGCATTATTCGGTGTGTGTATATCCGATCCATTTTGGTGACTGGAGGATGCTTGTTGACCCTCAGACGCTCCATTGTGTTGCGCACAGCCATTCGTTGCCTGCTGCATTGTAGCTTCCAAAGTACGTTGTTTTTTGCGCGGTGGCGGAGCTAGCCCACCGTCGTCTGACTCCCCGCTCGAGGCCAGGCTTGCTAAAGGGTCGCCGTGATGAAATTTTTGGGAGTACAGTCCCTTTTCCGAAGAAATCTTGCGCGATTGCCAAGATATCCACTCACAGAGTCAACAGTACAGACACCTTCCCTCAGCTGAGCGATGTTTAGATGATGACGTCACGGAAGGAACCTGGGAGTAAGAATCGCTGACCAGCAAACTTCCTTTAAAGGAGTCTTGTTAATATACACTGCGAGTTTAATCATTAAATTGACAAAATTTGTTATTTAGTGAGAAGTTTCCTTTCTGTATTTTCTTCCCCTTTTTTAAAAAAATCGATTTTTCATGAAGTTGCAGTTTATTGCAAGCGCATACTTTTACTTGCAGTTATGAAATAAAAAATTATTTCGAGAAAATTTTATTACTTTACTGTAGAAAATTGTATTATCTTCTTTTTTTGACAAAAAGTTTGGAATTTCATGCGAAAATCTTTGCGTAATATCGATTATTACATAAATGTAAAGGCAATTAGGTAATCGTTCGTATAATACTCAACAGATGGCGAAAGCGTCTATGTAATGATATTATGTCAGAATGCAACAGCTGTGAACAAGAGATTAGTACCGCAAATATAGCGCCACATTCGCATAATTTAAAAAAGAAGCGCTTTTAGCTGTTCTGCCATATTTGTCTGAATATAAACTGTGTATAGGCGGTTTATCATGAGTGAATTTTGTATAAAGAAGTGTATGGACCTTCCAAATAACTCCCAGGTCGTTAATGTCTATCTAGCGACTGCTGTACTGTACTGCATTTTTGAAGAAATTACTATATTGCTTTAAGGTTAGTTTAATTATGCACAATATATTCTTTATTACACTCAAAATGGCTCCATCGAGATTAATCGAAGACCAAGAATGATTGTACACATAGACGTCTAGGTAGAACGAGGATTAAACACAAATATTGGGTTTCCAAAATGTTTGACCAAAGCAAAGAATGAGCCTTGAAAATTGTGTTTTTAATTCCTTATACAAATTATGATTTGCAGAACGTAACAATTCCAAATAATTGTAGGTGTTTCTAGATGCCATAAGCAGTTATTCAGTTATTATCTTTCGGGTTACATTTTTACAATGAATTAGTATCTTAATTATTTTTTCTATCTAATTTCTTGTTATCTCTTGTCCATACTTTATTACAATATTGTTTTTCATTCAGAGTTCTCTTCTCTGCTATATCTTCCCAGAGATAGTGTGATTTATGATGTCAAAATCAGCAATTTAAAATCAATAGCCTTCAAGGGACTAAGTTGTCCATTTTCCTGGACTGTTTTGTTCTATGTAACAATGTTTCTCCTATTTTCTCTCTTCTGTCCAGCATCTTACTCAATAATGCTGTTTAATTAACCTATTTTTCCTTGAAGAGGTTAATGTGTTCGATGCAACAACAATTTTTTTTCTAAGAAAGGGGTGGCAAAACAATTTCCCACAGTTGGATCATCCTCCTCTCCATTGTCTGTGGGTATCCCTGCAGATGTGACTTTTTCAACTTGAAACCATCCTGTATTGTGTATAAAATTTATTAACATCAATTGGGAAATACAAATTACACGACTAAATCAAGATAAATTACTTATTATGCAACATGGAATTGGGGTATGACATTAAGAAATCAAAAGATGGTACATGACATTGGAGAAAAAAGACTAATTTAAATATTTAATATGGAGCCCTCTAAATATTCACTCACACATATATTTTCACACAATACATCAGGTAATACATTTTCATTGAAAGGAGTCGTTTTTCCTAAATTTTAAAACTGGTAGGTGAGATACTATCCTTGATTTACTGGGAAATTTGTTAAAAAGTGTGGAGACAGAGTGGTAGGGGTCTTTCAGATAGAGGAAGCTAGAATATTGCTTGGGGTGTACTATATAGTTTCTGGAATGGGTGGAATAATTAGGTAAGTGGCTATGGATTTATCAAGGTTTGCCCGAATGAAATAACACACACTGAAAAATAGATAGAAGGGAGCCTAAGAATTCTAGTGTCAGCAAGAAGAGGTTTCCTAGAGGTGCAAATGGGGACTTGGAACATTTCTCACTTCTAAGCTGAAAAAGCTCTTCTTACCGCAGTAGAGTACCCCAAAACATAATGATGTATAATATATGAGCATGCATGTTATAATAATAAACCATTTTTAAGGTATCAAAAGACACAATTTGGGTCGACAACCTTAGCATATAGGTACCCACACATTATCAGCCAGCCTTGGTGGTGGCAGGGTAAATGTCTTCCAATCTGTAGGTCATTGGTTCAAATCCCGGCTAGGTGGGTTTTTCATTCTCCACAGAGGGCATGGGTGTGTTTACAGAAAAAATGGTGGGCAATTTAAAAAATAAATAAATTATCACTGTGGCCCTTTACAGACAGGATTCACGTGAAAATATGTAACAGCAAATTGGAAGTGACTAGAGATGGAGAATGAGGTCAGTCAAGGGTGAAGCAATGGCAGGAATACCATCCAAAACTGGCATAGGAATGCCATCCAAGCCCGCAGAAAATTTGTTTTCAAAAGAGTTGATAGTTTTTAATATCTCATAAGGATCAATTAGGAAACAGGTTTTACATCCGGTTCAGGGTCATTCCCAAGGAGTATGCATGTCAGCTGCCCTTTCCATTACTGATTGCTGTTCATTGTTCATTACTTTCCAGTGGCATAGAATGAATTAGTCAAATGTTTGTGTCTTTTTCGAGATTTGTACCAAAGAGCAACCGCATGGATCTTGTAACAGGATCCCTCTTGTCAAAGCCAAGAGAAAAGTGGACTGGGATGTTAGCCAGGCATATTTTTTGCGAAAGACTGTTGTGAAATGATTAAGAATGACGGACGATTCATCATCCAGTCTCAAATGGCCATAATTTAAATTTGACCAAACTATCTAGCAAGCGTGTGTATTGTGTATATGTATATTATATACACACACAGCGTACAATTCTACACCTCAAGAAAGATGGCTGCCCCCAGGAACAAAAAAGACACTCAGGGAATTTCAATTGAACTAATCACTATAAAAAGCAATATTGGATTGAAAACTTTGTATAATTCCATGAAATAGATAAAGTATTGTTTTAAACGAGTTACGTTACATCAAGTTACGGATCCCTCAGTGAATTATACTACTCCCTATTGTTAAAGTTGGAGAAGGGCTACTAGGAATTAAAATAGGGTCTAATATACGGGCTAAGTGGAGGGTAGGAGGAGGAGTGAGAGATGGAGGGGGAGAAAGGACATAGAGGAACATAGGGCAGCGACGGCCCAAGCGGGAAGCATACGTTGTAAATATCATTTATGTAGATGCAATTGGCAGTTGTCTCAGGAGCTTCGTATCTATTTTATCTGTGTCGAGGGCTTTTCGTAACTGCAGGTTGAGATTATCGGTGGTCTGCTTGACATGGAATTTAGGCGGATTTTCCTCTTTTCTTTGCTCCCGTTCTAGGGGAGGAATCTAGCTTCGTCATAGGCGTCAATAGTTGGTTCATTTGGTTTTTAAACTTTCTTATAGGTGTTTGTCTAAAGTGTCCGCCTTCTCCTTCATGGGGCGGGATGCATTGTTCCGGTAAAATATTCGCGGTTATGTCGCGAATCGCGTCCGAAAACTCCCGACTATCCTCCAGATTCTTCCGTCTCCGTTTCTTATGTTTGACAGTTTTTTGTCCCACAGACTTCTCTCATATTCCTGGAACTTATGCTTTACGATACTGTCTCAGGGAAAATTTTGTGGAAGTCCAGCATACTTGGAGTAAAGGAAGTAACTTTTGCAGTTTCCACACGAAATTTTATTTTCCACGACCATGGTTTCATAGCAAAGCTGCATCATACTGATGATGTAGCCTTGCTTCGAAACCTGGAAAATAAAATTTCATGTGGAAACTGCAAAAGTTACTTCCTTTACTCCCCTGTGCTGCACCTTTATTTTCAATCTTTGGTAGACTTTGAGTAGTAGTAGTATATATTTGTTAAGATATATTTTTGTTTATTTATATAGGGTGCTTCGACGGCTATGGCCTCATTTCGCACGTCTTCAATTCATAGAAAAAAAACCCGTGTGGACAAACACAACAACCATGCCTTGGGCGGGACCCGAACACGCGACCTTTGGATTAGCCGGCGAGTACGCCACCAACAAGACTAACCCGGTCAGCGTAGACTTCGAGATCTACCCAGTTTCGCTTTTTTTACATTTACGCCTTGTCCTGTTTTTATGTGATATTGTGATATTAGCTGGCTTATAGACTTATGTTGGTTCAGGTTATTGGGGGTCTGTCTTTTCTAAGTCGATATTGCTCTTAATGGGGCCCAGGTGATGATCACTGCGAGGTCTTCAATGACCGCGTCTATATCCGCTTCCTTTTGCAGTGGGCAATGTGGCCGTATGCTTTCTGAATAGGACCCAGTCTGCTTTGTCGTAATTTTTATCTTGGTGCTGCGGAGTTGTTAACGGTCTCCTTCCAAAAAAAAGTTAGTACTGGTGACTGGCTTGGCCTTGTGCTTGAGTTGGTCCTTTTGGTTCTAGCATTGGAGTCCACTCGGGAAATTGTGGTTAGTCCTCCAAAGAGTTTGTCTTAGCCACCTTTATGGAATTTTGCTTTAGGTTAATGGTAAACCGCACTGACTCAGTGTCGCCTGTACCAGCTGAGACTGTGATTGTGGTCACTTCTTCACCATTGTAAGGTCCCCGAACGTTTTCACGGGCCGTCAGGTTGTCTCTTACCGGGATCGTCGTTCTACCCAATGAGGTGGAGACGCATGGATGAGGTTCTCTGTCATTTCTGTAGGTCTTATTACTGTTGATTTGAAGTCGCTTTTGTTTGCCAAATTTCGCTTCCGTAAGTACAACAATGTCTCCTAGGTGCTTGGAAAGGAACTGTGTTAGTTCCACTGTTTTCTGCGAATGGAGTTTGGTTCCAATTGCATACAACGAGGGCTCTATCAACCTTACCTATTTCGGTCCACGACTCGATAGACATAGGCGAGAGTGATAGCCAGGATTTGACTAAGGTGGGGCATTTGCTGTTGTTTCTATTGCAAAAGTTGTTGTCGCTGTTGCAGCTGTATGTTCGTTTTTACAGTTAACAAAGTCTTCAAAAGCGCTCGTATGTTTTCCTGGGAATTCCCGGAAGTCTTTGCGGTTTCTCAGGATACAATCTTCCGCTCTGCCGGAGTGCTGCGTAGCTGTGGAGGACCCGCGTAACACGGATTTGGCCGAGCAAGAGGAAACTGTACCGGTGGTTCCTCTGTCTTCGGGGGTTCTGCAGTAGCGTTTCTCTCTCAGGTAGCACCTCTGTGCCCTTGCTTCGTCTCTCTGCTCTTTGGTTTTATATTTTCCATCCGCTTCTAGTGCACTGGGCAACACTTGAAGAATCCCGTGTCGTCACCGCAGCATTTGCAATATAATTGCCTTATCAAACTTCGGCTTCTGGGAGCCTCTCCCCTAGTGCTAGCCGGAGCAAGTTCAGCTTCTTGGCACTACCGTCAATGTCTTGATGAATTAAATCTATTGCACCGAAAACACATCTTTGGGTGCTCGTCACGGTATATCGTCAAGTTTATTACTCTACACATTTAGGCCATATATTTTTATTCTTGTTGAATCTATCATTTTAAAGTGCCATGTCTGCCAAAGAATTAAATTTTCCTAGCGAGACATTCGAATCTCAGGGACTCCAGGGGTTAGCGAAATATTTTGCATTCAAAAGCATGCCTGCGGATAGCTAACGTTTTGAACGAAGGTTTTGACGCAGAGAACTTCTGTTTACTTTCACTTGGTAACGCGAAATTCGGTGGGTTCCCCCATCTTGTATTTCGATGGTTCTTCTCTCGCTGGATTCTTCCCAAGTAAAAATATTCCATGTCTCACGTCATCTGCGGCAATCCGATAATGCGGTTTGCATAGGTCACGGAACCAGTATAAATACGTTCTAACGGGAGAATGTTGAGAATTGAATGGATAAAACCGTATGAGAAGCAGTTTACAGATCCTTGGGAAAAGAGAAGCTTATCGGAATACATTCATACGAAATAAAAGGCGAGGGAAAACGATGGATGATGAAGGGTGATCTACCTGTTAAGGTAGGTTTTCGATTAGTCTCATGTTAAATTTCTCCGATTCAACCTAACTGTAGAAATGACGATATTTAGGCGTGGATGCCTATGGTTCACGGACTAGGACGATATAATTTGAAGAGGTTTTGGGCAATATTAGACTTGAGAACTCAAGGAGCGCATAAAGAGATTGGCAGGTGACCGGAGACGGCTTCGGGAGGATCTATCTGGAGCCAATCTGAGGATTGATTAACTGTGATGTGGTAGTTAAGGTTTTCGGTATGGAACGAAATTCGAGTAATTGATGTATTTTTTGTCTCTCGGAAATGCTTACTCGCCTGGATTTATTTGTTTCATTATTAAGCATTAACCGAGTATAAGCGATCGTAGTTAGGTAGGGGAGTAAGGCCGGGGTGTCCGTTGTCCCCTGTTTTTTTAAACTGTACTCGGAGGAGATGGTACAAAAGGCATGGGAGACGGTTGAGACAGGAGTAAAAGTAGGTGGGGAATTCATTAA
>WURS02000014.1:369734-379755 GCA_011762765.2 Rhinocypha anisoptera | reverse complement strand
CAACTGTTTTTAAATTTAACTTGTACGCATCTTCTATTTAGTTCTCCTTTGGGTTATGAGTAAAAAAAAATATTCTATACCCAGATTCGGGGACAAGAATAATCATCTTGTTACAACAAGAAAGTGCAATAAATACCTCTATTATTCCGAATATTCTCTTAGGACTCCGTTTAAGAATATTTGTGGGATGTGACGAGACTTTTCTCTTGCTCGAGTTACAGTTAGTATCTTGAAATGATACATGAAAATTACAAGGAATTAACTTTCTACATGCAAATTAGCATATAAGAACATGGAATGTAAGCAAATATCCTATGCGCCTTGAGAAATATGCAGAGACCTATCCACATTGATGAATTTAGTCATTGAATGAATGCTGAGTGAAATTAAATGAAAGGATTTTTGATTACACATTAGTGTGGCTGAATACACAATATATACAAAATATATGCGACAAAGAAATGCGGATTGTCATATCACAATTCAGCTTTAAATTCAGCTGCAGTTCAGTTATATTGTCAGATGAATATCAACGCCATAAACATAGCAACGATTGACAGTTTTCAAACCGTGACATTTAAAATTTTATTTATATATATAATTGGGAAACACATGAGCGAAAGAATTCTTAACCTTGGCAATTCACTGACAAATATATGTATGATTGACTAAAATACGACTTAGTAATTATTATGAAGAAATTAGTTTCTTATAAATTTGGAAGGTTTCAGTTGAACCATTTAGTTGTTACCCATGGTGGAATATTAAGGGTATAACATTATTTATACTATGCATCGAGGATATATTACATCTTTTTCGATTATGTGCAGTGACCGTGAGTTGGGACTTTAAAACTTATTGCCTCCCGGTAGAATTGCACAGGAGAGGTCTAAGGCTTTCCTCTCTACCTTTTTTCCTTTTCCAACATTTTAACAGTTATTAATAGGTTTGAAAAGCCCCAGCTGACTTTTGCATGACTAGTTGAAGTAATTTGTGTTAAAAATTAAATTGCAAATTTTTCTTTAATCCTCAGCCTCTTTGACTTGAGGCAGGATGATTCACACGGTGTCATTTTATCATTTTGTCATATACCATTATATATTTATTCAGTCATCTACAGCATTGGAGAAACAAGCAGCCTCAGCACAACGGACTGAATCTAAAGAAAATTGTAAATTTGAAAAATTGATCACAGTTAAGCATTTAAACTATCTGTATAATTATTTTGGCAGAGGGAATTTGGAAGAATTATCTTTACTATTCACACATAATGACATATTTGGTCCGATCATATTTCGTTACGTAGTAACATTATCAAGGTTATTGATAATGTTACAATGTAAAGAAACCATGGTCGGATTAAAGAAATCTTTATGTGGAAATAGCAAAGCTAATTCTTCTAAATTCCCTACAAAAAATGACTTCCACAAATGTACGCCCGCCAACGTATCCTACATTTTTCTAGACCTAAAAAGGTTGCACACATGGAATATAACAATGGAATAAAACAATATATTGAAGCATGCATGTTAAAAGCATCTAGAATTCCAACGTCATCTCATCTACAAAGGGAATAAAATTTTTGTTAAAGAGAAAGCATTCATTTTACACATGGCATGTAAACCTTTCCTAATAGCCAATCACTCAAATCTTGTATTGTCATATTTTATGTTTTTTGAATTTCTTTTGTGAAATATTATGTAAAAAGTTGGTTTTCTTTAGGTATATAAAAATATTAGCCCAGCCATTAGCCGTATTTACTGGCCACTAAGATCTACCGTGATTTTTCGGTTTAAATTTTATAAATAAATAATAGCATACGACAATGTAAAAACAGCATTTTATAAAATGCTGTTTTTACATTCAAAATTAGTGACTGCGTCAAATGTTGCTCATTATGAAGTTCAAATATCAAATATCGAGAAATTTTATTCTTCCTACAATGAATCTATTTTAATGCGGGTAGAGCTATTTCTGACGCAGAAAAAAAACAGTAAACTTTAGCCCACGTGACAGACCGATTTCAGATCAAAACGTCGATTGAGAAAAGTGCGCGTATTGGCCGGGAAATGCAGTAACAGAAAAATATTGGTAGGGATGTAAAATCTCACCGGCTCTCCTGGTCATTATACCATTTAAAATTTCGATATGAAAAATTTTACGGACAGCTGAATTTCCTAGTCCTTGTTTTTGTATGAAACACCTGGTATGTATACTTTAATATACTCCCCGAAACCCTTACTCAGACATGGATTTCACTGAAGTAGACCTGCGTTATGGGTCCATTTATTATACTGCAATGGGTATTTAACCTCCACGAGATAAATGCCCGGCCACACCCCTGCAATCAACCTACGTCACGCCATTCCCTATCTTGAAAAGTCGAGATATGCTTCGAGAGAAAATAATTAATTCTTTCTCCGCTTCCCTCATACAGTTTTTCGCCAGCGCCATATATTTCCTCCCATCGATCGACAAGCACGCACACACACGCACACTTATTTCCATTGCTTGGTTCTCTAAATGTGACAGCCGTATTCTCTCTCCACGTTTACCCTAAAGCTGGGATGCAACATTTTTCTTATTTAACCCCAGAGTTCATCGTGGCAGGAAAAGTACAATCAAATTATTATGGTGTAATAACCTTGCCTTAAATATACGATATTTCATCACCACGATCGAGGATGTGGTTTCAAATCCAGAGGGGGATGGACGTGGGGGTAGTAAACCGAATGGCCTTCACACACCAACGGATCCGCACGAGTTCGCCCGA
This sequence comes from Rhinocypha anisoptera, assembly GCA_011762765.2. Classification (NCBI taxonomy): domain Eukaryota; kingdom Metazoa; phylum Arthropoda; class Insecta; order Odonata; family Chlorocyphidae; genus Rhinocypha; species Rhinocypha anisoptera. The sequence goes on along the minus strand of WURS02000014.1, from coordinate 376,982 downwards.
TTGCAATGACCGGCTGGGCATCGGAGGAACTGCATCACGACGCCATCGAGTCAATCGGACGTCTCGAATGTCGTTTCTGGGGGAATATCTAGAAAGATTAAACGCTGCGGCAAGAATCGGATTCTGCGGATGTAGATCCAATCCACATTAGTAAAAGGTAAGGTTAATAATAATAAAAAGGGTACTAGGGAAATGGAATGAAAAGGTAATAGAGAACTGTTACTTCACATTGGTCAGGAAGCAACTTGGGTATGCACCGAGTGTAGGGGACCCACATTAGGCATGTTTATTTCTGAAATTAGATTAAGTGAAGTGGAAAGCAGCTAGATGTGTGAAAGGTTGTTACGACCAACGAATTTGTCTGACGATGAGTAAAAGACTTCTCGGGATTCCCACCGGGTGGGTTTTATTTTTTTTAGATACAACGTTTCGGTAACCGACCAAATTAATTAAACAGATTAAAAATGGTATTAGTACGTAACCAACAATACATTTTATCAGTATCAGGTCTTTCTAGATCGGTCCAAGGAACAGCGCTCCCCCGAGCACCTGGTGACAGGCCGAGCGCCCTACTTCGCTTCATGCATTTCCTTCAGAAATCATTTCCACAAGTATGATGACGTTATTGGAGGAACTAGGTTGGGAGCTATTCGCTGGGTGAAGGTTGAAATACACGTTAAATTTATTATTCAAATTTCAGAAAGATCACTTAAGGGAAGAAGTTAAAAATATATTAAAACCTCCTTCATACCACAGTAGATCAGATCACTAACATATATGTATATAATCAGGGAGAAAGTTTGAGGAAGGGATACACATAAAATGCCACTATTTCCTCTTACGATTAGAAATCGAAATAAACCAAGTCACAGGTACGATGGGGCACGGTACAAGAGGTAACGCATATATTCTTTGGTTATATTTCATGTGAATGTAAAAGAGCGCTGTTAATTTACACTCGTAGAATATGCTGCGAGTGTATGAGAAACTCACGACATTGGATGATTTTGGAATCACGTCGAGTGCAGCACGGAGTGGGTCGTGGAAGGTGAAAGGTTTTTACTATCAACGTCGCGGTGTTACGATGCTATGGGGGGAATCATGTTGGGAGCCACTCGTTGGTCATGGGTTAGGATACGGGTTAAATTGACTGTGTAAATTTAAGGCAGATCACTGCAGCGAGATAATGGCGTGTTGATACGGTTGATCAGACCAGAGATGTAAAAACAGAGATTAGAACGGACAGATTCGAAAAGTCATTTTTTTCTTGTAAGATCAGAAAACAAAATAAGACGTGGTGTCGCACCCGTGACACTCTTTTAACGCATGCAATGTTAAACACCTTCCAATAATTCTTAACATTGATACTGAATGTATCAATTTCTTTTACGCTTTGCTTGAAAGGTGTTGGTCTAATATCTGATTATATATGCATGTGTGTTTGTAAGAATGCATGCTTGGTGTGGAACCACTGCCGCACGGCAACGCGGAGATTTTGCTGTAACTGGATGTGAGAGTGATAGTTCGGTAGTTACCGGGATCCTAATGATGCAGATGTGGAGGAGATATAAATCTGCCGAATCATAAAAGTAATTACCTCGAAACCTATATCGTGTTGAAAATACTTTTTTTTTGTCTGCGGAATTATTGTTTTCTTCGAATCAATATGCTGAGCAGATTCCACCAAGTTACGTCTGAGACAACGAATTTTATAAAAGTAATTAGTTAAATGGAGTCGAATAGTCTGGACATGATTCCCTAAGAATAATAAATATCTTCTTAGACTCTCTAACCTAGTTTCAAGGAAAGCCATCATAGGTTATGCGGCTAAGTATTGCACACCCAACTGTTTCGCGTGTCGCCACCGAGCCATTTCCAGCACCCGATGACCACAATTGCAATCTCTCATCGGGACATTCAATGCAATTCTAAAGGCATCAATCCGAATAAATAGCCAAATCTCGCTCAAATTCCTGCGCGTTTGTATTAAGCCATCGCATCAGATAGCCCCTTACTTAAGAATAGTATTTACAAAAACCCTTAGCGATCCCAAGACAGTTCCCAAAATAGTCACACCCACATATATATAGAGTAACCCAGTAATTCGGTTATTTAAGGACTCTCTAAGTATTACGATAACTAAAGACATGTCGTGGAAAGATTGCGGGATAGCCAATAAAAAGTTAGGACTCCTTAGAAGAATACTTGGGAAATGCGCGCATTTTGAAATACTGGTTAGATTGCTGTTCGGATTTCAGGGAGATCACATCAGCGAAGAGGTTAAAGACATACCTGCATTACTAGCCCACTGCTTCTACGGCAGCTCAAATCATGTAAATAAAATGAGGGAGATGGGTTAAAGAACGGACGGATTTGAAGTATCATTTTTCCTCGTCTGATTATAGATAAAAATACACATGGACACAGGCACGACGGGGTTAGCTACGATTGGTAGTTTATTTGTTTCGTAGTTACATTGCATGCATGATAAATATATGTAATTTGGAATTGCCCCCGCATGATGTTACTAATGTTCCGTTACCGAAAGTCCGCATGTAGTAAGTTTTGCTTTCTTGCGTGTTGAATGCTTTTCAATGTGTGTACGTGGGTATGCAACCTTGATATTAACTCGCGCCCTCGAAGCGTCTTGCAGTGTTTCATGTACGTAGATCTCAACCTAATGTTAAAGTCAGCATCCGGTTACTTTTTACATTGCAGAGTAATAAAAAATTGATTACAAATCACTTACAATGAAATTGACCTCTCAATAAAGAACATTGTATTTGATAGATTCAGAATTAGTGGAAGCAAGTTATGAAGTAAAATCAATTAATAATTCTATAGTCAAAATTTAGAGAATCACTGTGACTTTGATTTATGCAGTCATCATCGAAAGACCATGTGATTTTATTTCTCAACGCAAGCTCTCATGGAATTTAACATTTAGAAATCCATTTACAACGATCAATTTATGCAATTGGCAAAAGAAATTAACACAGTGTGTAGAAAAAAACGAAATAATCAGTAAAGGATATGGCCTAACAGAGAAAATCTTTTGTTCACCATTTCACTGAGTAACAATGTGTGACGTGGATGGACTAAAAAAAAAATAAAAATATACATATATATATATATGCAATTTATGAAATGAACCTTTGTCTTTTCCAAAAATAATAAGGTGATGTGCAAAATGACCAAGAATGAATGAGATTTCATGAATAATTTCTCAATCTCAGTAAATTATTGTAAAGGATGCATATGTACTAGTAAAGGTTGCGATAGGAAGATTATGTGCGCCATGAATACAAATAGAATATGCATGGTTATTTAAGGCTACAAAAAGGAAAAGATCTGTAGGATCTGGGGAAATCATTGGAAAAGTAGTACAAATTACACGAAGGCAAATTTAAAGTTCAATTAGGAGTAATGAAAATGAAAACACTTGGTTTTTCAACATGAAAATTTTTTATCATATACGACCTAAGTCAACTTCAGGTTTTGCAAGTCGAAACCTAGGTCGTATATAATAAAAAATTTTCATGTGGAAAAACCAAGTGTTTTCATCTTCATTATGAATCGCTTTCACAAAGTAATCCCTGAAAATACCCAATATTTATGGTGTTTTAAAAATACCACAAATGTATTCATGGTATTTTTAATGACTTGTTCTTGGCCAGTTAATGCAGAATTAACGAATAAAGTGCCCATATTTTCATCTTGCCATGATTGTCAAGCATTTTACATCAGTTTATCACGCAAAAAAAAATGTTGGGAGGGGAGTTAGTTGGGTGGAGGGGGCGAGGGTAAAGAGGGTGGAAGTACAATGGCCGGTGGGTAGTGGGGGGTGGGATTAGGGAAGTGCAGGAGGGGAGAACGTGAGGGATACAAATGGTCATTAACGAGTTGTTTTGAAGCTTGGTGACTTAATATCTCTAATTCCTCCAAGGCATCCAGCCTGCATCCCTTCCTCTCGAAATGCAAAACTCTGGGAATGAATTCGCTGTTGTGGCCCTCTTCTAGCAGATGCTTGACGAATTGGGAATTCATCTTTCCATTGATCCCAGGTCCGGTGTTCCGCTGCTCTCGTGGCGAACTTCCTCCCTGTTTGTCTGATGTAGATAGCTGGGCAATCCAAGCATTCCAGCAGGTAGACTCCAGACTCCAATTTCCTTTCTCACCTCCCTCCTCTCCCCTCCTATTCAACCGTTTTTTGAACTATATATACTACCTGTATTTCCGTACTTTATCACCTGATGATGTAGCCTTGCTACGAAACCATGGTCGTGCATAATAAATTTCCATGTGGAAACTACAGTTACTTCCTTTACTCCTAGTATATTGGAATTCCACAAAGTTACTCCTGAAACTGTATCGTTTAATCCAGATTATGTTAAAGTGTGGTGTCAATTTACATTTTCATTGTGATTTTACAGAAGTGCAAACTTTCAGGATTCCTCTGGAAGGCAAGAAGTTGGCACTTTGTTTAAGCTCTAATAACATGTCAAGAATAGGCATTAACAATTTTTTCTCTTATATCATAGAACACGGTATAAGAGATGAGGGGTCAGCTAATGGCTATGAAATGTGGTTGAAGGAAGAAACATGTAGCCAATATAACGCGTGAACTAGCTAGGAGGTAAACCTTGCTAGGAGGCAAACTGGTACAATATGGTGCTAAGACTCCTTATTTAATATAAGGGTGATGGTAGAGACACCTATATTTATTTTCCGGGCAACCAGTGACCATCAATGGAAAGAGATTGAACACTCAAAACATTTTGAGTGTCTTGACAAGGATAGTACAGCGATTAAGTACTATTCAAATTCAAATGCTATCCCTGTAAAGGCACTCAAAAAACTCTCCCTGTTGATGATCACCAGTTGACTGAAATATATATTGATATGTATCTAGATCACCCTTAGATTAGATAAAGAGGCTTAGCACTGTATTGTACCAGTTTGTCTCTAGTCCACCCCTTATATTGGTTACAGGTTTCTTCCTTTAATCATGACACAGTATAAAACAAGCTAAAATATTGTACCAATTACTTTGAGATGGACTCTGTCATTTTCATGTAACTGTAAACCCAGGTATCCATAATTTTTAGTCTGATACTAGGTTTGAGTTTCCATTTGTTACTGTTTTAATAATTACAACTCCATGACTGAAATTTCTTCAACTGCTGGTGCAGCAATTGAAGTTGAATATGCAATTTTCTTCCTGTTCGTTGAAAGTGCTAATTTAACATCTACAGTAGAGAAACCAATACAGTTTAAAGTTTATGGTCATGATTTTAGAATAATTCACAAAATATATTTATTTTACACATGGAATAGTCAAAAGTTGAGCCACAGAGCAAAACTGTTTACTGACATGAACTGATTAAAACATCAGGAAAGAACTAAAATGTATTACTACACTGTGAGGCATATTGATTAGCATAAGTTATACAATATTTTCATGCTAATAAACTGATGAATATCATTCAGCAAAGTTTTTGTACATTGTGTACTTTATAATATGGCATAGTTTCATCAAAGTGGGGAGGGGTAATGTTACTGAAGGAATTAAGACAAAATGCAAATAACGGAAAATGATAAAATTTTAACTTACACACATGCTAATGAAAATTAAATTCTCCAGTAAACCATGCTATTTCGGGTAATTTAAGTACATATATTCTATGCTACAAGCTTCAGCTACTAGGGGGTAGTAGTTACTCTTATGGACACTCATTCAAGAAGTCTCTTAGCTGTGAAAATGGTCTAGAAGCACTCAATGATAATCATGCCTTCAAGCTCTCAAAGGCTCATGCCTATACCTGGCAATTAAATGTTGTGATATCATTGGTTTTACTGAGATGTTGGTAATGATGTTGGTGATGTGAATTGAGGAGCTGAACACAAGCATTGGGCTCTTGGGCCGAGCTGCTTGATGAAGACGAATGCACACTTTTCACGCTTTCTGTGCTATTGATGTAAACTTGCTGGTCATCTGTAAAATATATCATGATGAAAACATGAACCAGAAATGGTTGTACGGAATTTTATCTATTAAAATGCAATCTAAAGATACAAAATGATCTACTAATTGCTATTCTTCATTAAACAAATGGGATTAAGTTTAAGGGAAGTGACATCTTCAATTTACATTGTCTGAAGCTGCTCTTCTCATGTTAAACTAATTAGCAGGCCAAGAGGATTGAAATTGATTCTTGATGTGAATGGGGTCACACATCCAGAAGGCTGTTAGATTTATCTTAAAGTTTTTTGTCATTGAAGAAAATTGAGTTCATCCATTACACAGAGGCCCTTGGGATAAATTAACATCTGACTCTGTTATGCTGAAAGGAGACCTATTACAAAAGGCATTTGAACAGCAAGTATCTATCTGTATCAAGTATCTGCAGCGAACAGCAGTGTTGGTCTGAAAATACACACACAAAAAGCACAAACCTTTTTCCTTAATTTAATGTTTACAGGGTAGGGAATAATATTACTCCAGGTAAGAGCATTCAAATTATTTCAAAGCTAAGCAACTCTGTTCATGAAAAGATGGAGAATCTGCTATTTTTGTGATTGACAGGGAAGGAACTTGCTGGAGAGACTGTGACAGAGACTATAATTTATGACAAGGCAGGACTCATTTATGCAAATTTGCAGCAGCATGGTCCAGGTACTTCATTACAGGAGAAGTTCAAAGCCAGTCTGAGGTGGTTAGAAAATTTCCTAAAAAGGACCAGCATTCGCTCCATTGTCAGGCATGGTGAGGCAGCAAGGTTTGATTCTAAGGCAGCTGAGGAATTTGGAAAAACCTTTTCTGAGTTGATCGAAGCCAAAGAATGCATACTTCAACTGTGACAAGACGGGGCTCTTCTGGAAGATGATGCGGAGCAAAACTTGGAAGTAAAGAAGCGGTGAAAAAAAAGAAAATGGCACTCACGAGCTCATGAAGGATATTGGTTGACTCTTGCACTGCGTAAAAATGTGAATGGTGACTGGAAGGTCAAGCCACTGGTCGCAAACCACTCAGAAAACCCCCAAGAACCTTTAAGACTCATTAGGTTTTAAGTTTATTTTTATTATTTTGGAGGTCGTGGTAGTCCAGTGGGTAGAGTGCTTGGCTACTGACCTGGGGACCTGGGTTCGAGACCGGGTGACGATCCTCCTGACAGCTAAACCCAAGCTGAGTGATTTTTCGGGTACCACATCTTCGTGGGAAACCACAGGCGGCACAGGGAAATGAAC
>WURS02000014.1:351465-369017 GCA_011762765.2 Rhinocypha anisoptera | reverse complement strand
GACCGACGAAGGGGCAAGCAAGCTCCGAAATAACTCTTCGTTATGTGAGCCTTTCTTTATTACCTATTTCTATGTGTGTATGTGTATAAGTGTGTGCCTGTGTTCGTGTTTGTTGCTCGTCCGAGTTTTCCTGAAGTGTATACATATATATATATATACACACACAAATGTTACACAGCTTGTTACAATTACACCCAGTGAAATGAGTAAAAATCAGCTTTTCTGATGTACAAAACTCATTTAACTAAAACACTCTCAAGAAAAAGTTATTCTCATCAGTATTAGTATTCAAAATAATAATTATTATTACTTTTTATTTTAATATTCCCGCAGAGCCCCTGACAAACATCGGGTATCATTGCCGTCATTAGGGCCGGGGACTCCTACGGTATTTCGCAGTTTGGTGACCACTTCCGCACCCGCCGGATAAGTGGTCACCCCGCATACGGGTAATGCGCACGGAGGAGACGGAGGGAATCCCAGGGGGACCAGGGCCTTCTGCATTCCCGCCGAAAGTGCATCCGCCTTAGCCTCGCAGGCTGGGATTCACTTGATGTTCGCTCTTAGTGAGTCCTTGAGGCCACCGAGCACTCCTAAGACGAGGACAACTAGTTTGATAAAATAATTATAATAATAATAATTATTATTATTACCTATCCTCACCGGAAAATTAATCCCAGTTAAATTCTGCGTAACACTTCCTACCACCAAACCTTCCAACTCTCTCTCGCACCTTCCTTCACGGTTATATATCTGTCCTTCAAGTTTTTTTTCCAATTTCTAAGTACTTACACTCTCGTGATTTCTATCGGTGGCACTTTCATAATACTTTTTCTTTGTCTATTCCAAGAAATGAGTGATTCGTGGACAAATAAATGAAGCACAACCAGTCTGGGAGGTGCTCAGCCACCTTTATTGATCATCGTCTTACGTTTGTAATTTGAGTGAATAAGTTTGAGAAAGCAAGGAAGTTGGGACGGGTGATAAAAACGATAAAAAATAGCATAACAGAAAAAATATTACTTTAAAAAACTTAGCAAGTCAAGCATCATACAGGTGATTTTCATTTCAATAGTCGAGTGACGATGATGGTTTCTCAGGTCGACCACACAATTACCAATAAAATAACCAAAATTGTTAGCACACAATAATATTTTTTAAATTCAAAATACGTTAGAAGAATATAAGATCCCATGAGACAATGGTTGGTTTCTTGAAATAATGATGAATCCGCTGAATCATACATCTAAATCATTCTTCGGCTGCTTTCTCGTTTCCTTTATTTTAATTCAGATTTCTCATTTTTTGTTTGTTTTTTCTTGCGTATTTATCTAAAACGCGACCACCATTTTCAATGGATTTTTATCTTTGAAATTTTCAAGGACTTTTTTTTTCAACTTTCGACTTTTTCAAATGCCTTTTCGTCTACATTATGGCGTCTATATGTCCGCGAACTTACACATTCCCGTGTGCGGTCTGCCGGATACTTATTCTCTTATTCATAAAGCAACGCTTTCATTCTTGCGTGAAAGGGATGGGGTTGTCGATGACTCCAATAGACACTAAAAGGAACTATTTAGATTAGAACACAACCTTGTAGCTTATTTTTATTCCATTGCATTCTGCAAATCAATCCAATAATGACAAAACAAACTTAGCAAGTCCTACGCTTAATCCATATTTTGGTACAGCTACCATCTTTATCGGCCGACGGTGTGATAAGAATAAACTATTGTCCTGTAGGCTTGAAAAAAAATCCTTTTTTGTTCCTCCATTTGTAAAATGGTGCCTTCTGATCGAATTCTAATCACATAATTTCGTCAATGATGTGTCAAATACTTGAAAGTGTAGAGAGTACAATTTCCAACTTTTGCACATCACAACAATAAACTGGATTCTTGTTCTTTGTTTCATACTTCTCTTGTGAATAATTTTCCTATGCCTGCATTATAAATAGGTGTTCGAAAAATGCAACTGAACCTACACTCGTCATTACTTTTTTCAACTTTTTGAGTACGTTCTTTTAGTGTTTTATCTAAAATATACGAATATGGTATATGAAAATATATTCTGCATTTTTAAAAATATTAAATACAGATTTAATTCAAGATGTTAAACTTTTGTTACAAATATATTATCATTTAAAAATTATTCGTTAGTATTTGGAACGAGGAGGGCAGAAAGCAATTTATGCATAAGGGAAAATAAGGCATGTTACCCAATTGTTAAAACTTTTGACCATTAATAGTAGTAATTAGGATGTTAAGTGCGACGATGACTAGGGTACATTTCATACCATATTCGATATACTTAATTACCAAGACATTGATTTTTTTGCCCAGTTACATGAAATCTCACAAATTATATGCAAAGTTTTTGCATAAAAAATACAGCGTATATTTCAAAGAAGAAACAATCAAACCATTTCCTTGCTCCCTCGTTAATGACGATTGATAATTCACCATTTTTAAAGGTAGTTCTTCCACGGTCTCCAGAAAGAACTACTAAATTTGAACTTGGCACGAAGATAATTAGAAAGCCATGGATTACGGAAGAGACGATTAAGATTAAATAGAGTTTTAATTGGAAAAACGTCAGGTCAGCGCACAGGAGAAGGAAATGCCAAGAGGCAAATAATAAACTGAGGCGAGTGAAAGCTGGCATGATGGAAAGAGCAGTGTGAGAGTACGGAAAATTTGTAGACGCAGGGAGAGACGAGTGCACTGTATAGGAAATTCAAAATTTTTCAGTAAATAGAACTGGATATGATTCATGCTACAGGAGGAAGGAGAGAAATGCTGGATAGATGAAAGTATTATGTGGAGGTACTACACCGTTACCTAAAGAGAATTTAGATTTAGAAAGGAAGCATGAAGTAGATCAGGATAACCTAAGATAATAGACAGGATAACCAGATATATTACACAGGGAAGGGTATTACGAGATATGAAGAGGAATAAGACAGTGGGAGTAGATAATATACCAGCAGAGTTACTAAAGGACTTGAGAAAAGGAGGGAGGAAGGGGTTTAAGAGCTATTTCGAGGAATTTACAATAAATAAATGTGACCAGAATATGTCGTTAGGTCGATATTAATTTCAATACCGATGAAAACGAAAGCGGTAGAATGTGAGGTGTATACGAAAATCAGTTTGATCCCGTATGTAACTTAGATAGTTCTCATAATCATCAGTAAAAGACTATAAAGGAGGGGAGGCGAATACCTAGGTGAAGATCAGTTAACTTCAGGAGAGTTCGAGGTACTCGAGACGCGAAAGACCTATCGATGACATAGATTGAACGGAATATAGAACACTAATAAGTGAATGATAAGACATTCACTTACTGAACATATTAGTATCTGAATGAGAAAGTGTCAGATAACGTAGTTTCCGAAAATGATGGTGTTTTGCAAAACTTAATAGCATGTTGGAAGGATAGGTGCCTTATCGGAAACCTGTATATGACTCAGTTCTTGTAAGTAAGGGTAGCAGAAGAAGAATCTGGAGGGATGCAGTTAGGATTGGGCTCTCCGCTGTCACTGGTGATTTTTAACTTGCACTCGAAGGATATGGGTACGGAAAGCGCTGGAGTTGGGAATAAAAGTGGACGCCAGAAGTCACCAAAAACTCAGAACTCGCCAAAAGTCTGTCAGATTCACGGACAACCAAGTTCTAGTTATTAATTCAGCCAAATAACTGAAAATTTTGTTGAGCGCTCTACAGGACCATATTGATAGATATGGTATGAAAATTAATAGTAATAAAATGAAAATGATAAGATAAATATGAGCCACGAGTTGGAACATGTAGAAATTTTCACTTATTTGGGCCGAATCCATGGGTCTAACAGATGTGGTGACAAGGATAATGGAAGAACTGTGTTGGCAAAAAATGCATTCACAGAAAGGAAGAGAAGTTGGTGAGAGGGACTTTAAGTAAAGACGTAAATAAAATATGTGAACCTTCATATGGCCGAAAACTGGTTCAATAGGAAGAGGTAGATTGGAGGCTTCTAAGATGGGGGTTTAGTGATGGAAGGAGAAGATGAGGTGGACACAGAAGAAAACTAATTAAGGTAAGTGATAAGAATAGTAGGGGAGGAGAGGAAATTGTTGCTTGCACTCAAGAGATGGTAGGAAAGGTGGATGGAAGGGAGACTCAGAGGTGATAAGAGGTTGAAGACTGTGATGAAGGGTAGAATGTTGGGTAGGTGAGGAAGAATTAGGAAAAGAATTGGCATTTCATACAGAATGACAGCTGGTAATAATTATGCAGGGGTGAGGAGATGCTAAGGCTGATGTCGGAGTTAAAGCAATGATCGGACTGAAAAACTCAGGACGATAACCAATAAAAGAGGCTGAGCACCGTCCGGACTGCTTGTGCCTCATTTACTAGATTAAGATTCATTCATTTTTGCGAATGCTAATGAAGAAGTACTTCGAAGATAAAAAGAAAGAGAATGATGGGAGTGTACTGACGATAAGACGGAAACTGATAGGACAGATATTACAAGCATGGACGTCAACAGAGGTTTACCTGTCCTCAATTACATTTTAAGTAACGAAAGACTGTAATACAAGGTGCATTAAAGTTGTAAGGCCTCAAATTTTTTTTTCTCCGGACCGGACACAGATAGAAACATGCGGTTTGTTTTAAAATGAGCAGGCTCTGTTTGTCAATGCGTGACATAGATGGCAGAACTGTACGACAGACGGAACCTCTAGCGGAAGCCGTGAGAATTAGAACTGTGTTCGATACTCAAAATGGCGATGTTTTCGTTACATTACCAGCGTGTAATCATTCGTGGTTTGACGCCAATTTAAATTCATCGCCAGTTGAAGGAGACATGTGGTGATAAAGTCATGGATGTGTCGAAAGTGCGTGCGTTCATGGGTGCGAGAGTTTAAAGAAGGCAGAACATCATGTGACAACGAACCAAAACAATCTCGGCCTCGCACGCCGACAGCGTCGCAGCGATTTTCCAGTGGTCAAAACAGACTCCTAAAGAAGCCTTCGCCGCGGCCATAGAATCATGGCGTCGACGTTGCGACAAATGTGTACGACTGCAGGGAGATTACTTCGAGAACTAACACAAGTTTCATTGTTTTTAAGGTGAATAATTAGTTGGAAAAAATCGGAGGCCTTATAACTTGAATGCACCTCGTAGAGGGGAGAGAGAATAGGTATATTATAGATAGAATGGTGGCCGGCAGGAAGTAGGCATAGAGTTGAAGTGGGAATTATGTCGAGACGGGGACAAGTAGTCCTAATTTGGAACTCGTAAAACACCTACCTTAACCTGAGACAGTAGTAACTACATCCACCTTCATCATTATCCTGGCTGAGCATGACTCAGTCATGCAATGTGACCATGGAAAGAAAGTGAATCCTCCTCTTCCAAATCATGTCTACTAATTCATAAATCATCCAGAAATGTCCTATTTATTCCTATTCTGGAATGAATGTTATCACTTGAATTGATACATTCAAATTTTTTTTAAATTAAGAGAAATATTTCTATGACTCATCTAAATCTTTTGAAAATCAGCCTGGTGATTAGAGCGTACAATATATGTGATGTGTGTACATATGTCTGTGATCGCAGTGTTTTGCACTCGTGATGAAAATCAATCTTTCTCTCATCATTAGTGCAAATGAGATGAAAACTAAAAACTGACAGGTTAGCTACGATAATAGGGAATGTCTCACGATGGGGGCTTTTGTGCTCATTTCACTTATAATAGCAACCTACAGATGGATATTATTATATACAAAAGATTTTTGCATCAGGCAGATTAGTAAAATTAGGGAGTTCCAAAATCAGAGTTAAAAATAGTCCATTTTTTAAATATTCTTTTTAGAAAAATGTTGCTCTTGGGCTTTTATTCACTAAGGCTTTTCCCATGGATGAATTAATGGAAAAATACTTTGGACAAAGTCCAGCAAAACAAATTATAAAAGGAAAGCCTTTTAGTTTTGGTTATCAAACTTGTATGCATAGCAGTTCCTCAGGGTATTACTATGTCTTTAATACTGGTATTGTATCCACCTACCATGGAAAAAACATAACAATCTAAAATACCCTAAATTACTAAAATATGCCACATTGGTGCCTAAGTCATAATTGATTTCTTGAACAGTGCATGTACCAAATCTCTCAAATCAAATGGTTTTATTAGGCAATCATTTCACTACTCAAGCCTTAATGGTAAACCTCAAAAAGAAAAAATTAGAACTATGGGGACTACTAAAGATAATATGCTATATAGGCCTACTAAGGACATGAACCAAATATGTATGGAGTAACCTACAACTGCTCTTAAGGCAATAATAATGAAATAATATGTGAAGCAGAAAAATGACGTTTGTTCTATTCTCAGAAATTATCATTTTGTTGACATGAAAACATTACCTAAAATGAAATTTGAAAGGTAGACAATTATCATTTCACGCCTTGGAACTTTCACTGCACACAATATATAGGCATGGGCAGTATAGATATTCAAGGTCATTGTATCAGTTTGCATAGAATAACTGTAAAAGGTAAAATGTTGGTGGGTTCTGACCACACAAATTCCAGATTTATTGCTCACTCATGTGTAGAAAACATATAAAAATGTTGCCAATGAAAAAATGAATCAATTATAATTTCATAGCATCTTCATATGAAGCTACCTAAGAGAAGCCAGCTCAAATAAATTCAATGTAGGTAAGACTCAGCAGTACCTAGACATCTAGAGTTGAGCAATTCCAATCACTTTCCAAAAAAACTAGAAAAATGCATGTATCTAGAATTAAGATGCATCAAAATTATTTTCACATCAAAGATTAAACAGATAGATATCATTAGATATCTATTTGGCTATGCATTGTGCACTTTATAGACACCTTATGATAAATTCCATATTTTTCAACTGAAACTAATAAATTATTGCACTTATATTATTCTGGACAGCTAAACTATTTTTTATCATCAAAATGCTTAAAACTATTGTAATATTTTGTTTACTCCTCTTTTAGATGGACAGGTAAAAATATTAATTAAATGTTAACTTGGACTTATTAATTGTGAGTTTATAGAATTACTTCGAGTCAGGTAATAGTATTATGGAACAGAAAAGTCATCAGCCCTACTGCTCTCATCTGCTTTATAATTATTGTTAGCAATGAAAATTGCCTGGCTCACATACTGAAATATCTGATTCTAAAAAAAAGGAATACATACAAATTTCAAGCAAAAATTGAGTTTAACAATATAGTTTATTTGGATCAATTGCAAATTTTATACATGCACTGCTACAAAGTGATCATAATTTTTGATAAGATGTTACATTGGGTGTACAGCAGTGTCCTCAAGTTCATTACCATTTTCATAGAAATGATAACTAAACTTAAAACAATACAAACATTGTAAAAGAACAATAGGGTAAATAAACACATTTGATTTCACTAGTATCTTTGAAATGTTTACCACTTCATCTCTTCGTCCACAACATAAACAGTATATAAATAATATGGATTTTAAAATAGAGTAAATTATTCTTTGTAATATTGTGGAACTATTTCTCATAAAATTTGAATCAAAAGATATTTCTTAGCAATTAATACAAAGTCATCATTATACTTTAGAAAAATAAAAATGCACACGACAAACACAATCTTGATAAAATGCATCCAGGCATCGTATACTAATTTTAGAATAATTATACACCTATTTAACATGAATAATTTAAGCTTCACATTGAATTCCAAGAACAAAGACTTGAAAAACGAGTACCAGCACTATTCCTGATAGTGCACTTATCAACTGCACAGATAACAATTAAAACAATAAGTGTACACGTACAAGACTAACTGCATCAATTAATTAACTTGCAGACACAACAGATAGAACTGACATGATCCTAATAAGAGGTCACATTAATTACTTTCATCACAGAGTGAAGCAAACCTCAACTACCTGAATTCACATCAAAAGAGCATCAAACACACAATTGTGGAAATTGGAAAAAGTGGTGAAAACAATAACTGCAAGGGAATCCTACCCAGACATGAATCGGATCAAACGAAATCAAATACGACAGAACTCCCTCCACCACAAGAGAACTGGTTAGAAATTCACAGTTTCATCTACGCATACCAGATTCGTACTCAGCGGTATAAAATATTCCTCATAAAAATACCTCCAAATTGGTTAAGAACCACAGTTACATACTGAAGAGAAACAGGACACATGTTTACAGTGGGCCAGAGAACTAGTGTTTGTAAATAGTTCCCAGAAAAGTTACAGTTAAGATAACCCTGTCTGTGTTAACTATAAAATTGAAATGGAGCACGAGGATCATAATGAAATTCTCGACAATCACATAAGCTCACATAGCATAAGAGTGTGAACAAGAGTGAATATTGGATACACAATTTGCAAAGAGTAAGGAGTATTGGAATTATTCTTATTGGGCAAATTACAGAACTTGATAAGACATCAAATATTATTAAGCATGATGGTGGCTCAATGTTTACACTGAATTGTAAACAAGAATTGAGCATCAAATATATTTTAAATAGGGTCACTGACAACTGAGCATAATCACTTGAAAGGGCAAATTATTACTAAATGTATACATTCAACTTATATTAACATACTTCATTCATTCTGTAATAATGGCTTGTGACCAAAGACATTGTTTGAAATCTGTTACAAAATACTTTAGCACCATGCTGAAAATTGATTATGATTTAAAAGGAGCTCTACAGTCAACATGGTACAAATGATCTACTTAAATGGTTATCACAAATGAAAGCATAATTAACTCTCAAATTAATTAATCAGATCAGTCAAATATGACTAATCCAAAACATCTCAGCTTTACAGCGATAAAAATACAACTTTCATAGAGATTATCTATTAGGTCAGTTGAGCAAAATAAATGGCTTCAATGAATATGGACACTATATTACTTGGCAATGTTATATCTTTCAAAGAAAAAAAGAATGTATTATTACAGTAATGTACAATAAGTTCATAAAATATCCCATATGGGCTTATGTTTGTTATTGAACATTAGCTGTGATATTTAAGAGGATGGGAAAAAGACTCTTCATGCAATGGTGGAAATTCAACTTTGTGAAGCCAATAAAATTCTATAATCCTTTTCTTCATTTGAACTAAGAAAAGGATTGAAGTGCCTTTATAGGATAACGTGCTCACATCCATTTTTCTTTATGGTAATTAATGTGAACATCACAACTGAAATCTATCACAGTAAATCACATGCAAACTCACATGCACCAAAAATAACTGGCTCACAGTGGTAAAACCAGGAGATCGAGATTAACAAGTTTGGTTATCAAACCATCCAGTCATTATCAGAATTACAATTAAAAAAAAGGGAAGTATCTTGGCAGGATCAGTCAATTGATTTGTTTTCCAGCATCCAGTTAGTTTTAATGGCCACTCATCTACCATCACTTATCTAAAGAGTGGCAAAAATGTTACCCACCGTCCGAGTAACCTCTTCCTCGGGATATTTGTTTGATTCCACCACAAAATGCCAAAATTATAATAAGTTAAAGTTTCTCTGTTCATTAAATTCTGAGAGAAATATTCCTGAAAGATCAAATGACAACTATTTTTTTTAAGGTATTACTGAAATGTGGGAAAACAAAGTGGATGAAACCGACATGAGCGACGATGGCAATGTGGTGGAAATGTTTCAGTATAGAGAACAATGGATCATCCAAAAAAAAAAAGTCGACTTGCATATTTAACCAGTGTGCGAGGAAGTTTTCAGTTTTAATTTCAGACCTTCCTGTAAGAAGTGAACCGCGCACTAATTTTGAAAAAAAAAATCAAAGTAACCCAAAGAGCAAAGCATCTGCTGTTTGGGTTTATGCAACAATTTACTCTCTCCTTCTCCCTCAGTATAGTATAAAAATAAATCTTTGGATCTGACATTGAGACGTTCGTACTTACACCATTTCACCCCCATTCTTCCCTCACACAATAATCCCTCGTTACAAACTCTTTTAGGAACCAAGGTGATTGAAAAAAAATACCACTAAATTCCATGCACAGCACAGAACAAACGTGTAAATAAAAAAAAAATAGGAATCAACCCATACATTGAAAGGTTTAATGTACATTCAGCTATGGAATTACTCAGCTATGTAAAAATTTTTGAGCACCATCTGAGTAGATTTGGTCTTGACTGATAAAAGTCTATGAAGACGATAGGGATGAATAACCAACATTTCCTCCATGAGCAATCACTCATCTCCGAAAGCCGATTGCGGCTGTACATTTCAAACCAACAACTTCAATATCAAGGAAATGACAAAGCTCTTCTCAATATTCCACAGCCTACGTGTTTGAAAGTTACAACATTCATTACCATATGAATGCTAAAAGTGTGACTGCTACAAAACACGCATAACATTACATTCATTGATTGATGAAGTGTTTTAGAATTGTGAAATCAAAATCGTGTTGGCAATGAGATAATAATTATCAAATTTCACCCATCATATATAGTGTATAGAATGTGAAAAAAAATGACTAAAGCTATTTACCTGCATTTAATTAATAACTGTTGCTTGATTGAACTTTTGTAAAAATATTTCACAAAATTTTATGCACTTTCTTTTTCAAAATCTTGGCCCAGCAGCAATAGAGAAAGGATACTGCCATTTTTTTCACAAAATTTTTACTGTGACGTCACAAAATGGTGCTAGGATAAACTTTTTTTTTAATTTTGTGCTCAGAAAACTAATTTTATTTACTCTATTCCAAGGTAAATAGCTATTAATATTTGATACATACAAAACAGCTTGAGGTTTTACGTTATACTGATCGCAGGTACTCGTGTAACGCAGACCATTTCAATGCTTCATTAAATATTCTCTCATATTATTAGATAAGCATATCTTTATCACGATTAATAGGCTTGTGCCAGCTGTTCAAACTGGGAACTTAAAACTTAATACTGAATTAAAATGATGACCGCTAAAAAAAAGTTGGTGTTCCTCTCCGAGACTGCTATTTGTCCAATGCTTCCATTGGGACCTCTTCACCTTCCCCACCCGCTTTAGCAGTCTCTGGACTTCTGGGCCAAATGGTAGACAAGCCCCTGAAAATAAAACAAGAGTTGAAGTTCTCTTGATTTCTAAAGAAACCACCAAAAGAAACCATACTTACCAATTTCAATTTCTACGGATATGTATTATCCAGAGGAAATTCATGAACATCTGAGTTAATAACACATGTCAAAACTAAAGGATAAGCATTATTTGAGCTTGAAAGTTATGTAGCCATTCCTATAAATCCCTAATGGCCTAATTACAATCTTAATTATCATGAACTACTTTTGGGACTAAAACACTATTTAATTTATTTTATAATAACACATTTTTCTAATAGTATTGATGATATGATATATACTAGACCATAAAATATTGATACACCTTATTCACCAGCATTTTGAACAACTTTTTGTTCTCCAATATATATCTTTGAAAGTCATATTCACACAGTATTTGATAGGCTCTAACTCTAAAAATGTACTACTGTATCCAAAAAATAAGGTGAATTTGTTTTAAAAAATAGAAAATTTTAAATTAAACTTCCAAATCAATTTCGCCGCCTTCAAAGTAATCCCCACCCGATACAATGCACTTTTGTTAACGTTTTTGCCAGTTGCCGAAACAGTCCGAAAAGTCCTTTTCCGGTATGGTCTTCAATGCTTTTTTCGACTCGGCTTTTATTTCCTCGATGGAGTTGAAACGGTGCCCACGGAGAGGTCTTTTGAGTTTAAGGAATAGCCAGAAGTCACTCGGTGCTAAACCAGGCAAATACGATGGTTGCAGAACGAAGAGTTTTTTTTTTCGTTTTTGGAACCAAGCGAGATTTGATGCGTCTAAGACACAACACATCTTTTAAAATGGCATTTACTGAACCTTTTTAGATTCCAACAGTATCAGCAAAGTCTCTTATTGTTAATCGACAGTTTTCGAGCACAAGATCTTTGATTTGGCTCATCAGTTGACGATGGTTCTCTAGGACGCTGTTCATCTTCAATGCTTTCTTTCTCTGCCTTCTTTAAAGTCTTTGTACCACTTGTAAACATTTTTTTGCGACATAGCTTCATCACCAAAGGCTTTCTGTAACATCCTCAACGTTTCCGCAGCAGAATATTCATTCTGCAAACAAAATTTAATGCAAATTCTTTTCTCAACAAAATCAGACATAGTGAAAATCTACAAACTAACTTTTGTCTGTTTACAAAAACAGCTCTCCAACACTTGAATATATTGACATGAAACCGTGTATAGATATCAAGGACAATACTACCAACTTACAAAAAAAAATAATTATATGTTTTCATAATATCCACAAATTTTATATAAGTAATTCACCTTATTTTTTGGGCAGAGTAGTCTTTTGTATCTCTGTATATATTTCAGCATGTAATTATAATGACTACATTGCTATTAATTTCAAAATACCAATGGATCAAGAGACAGATACAGTTGATGAAGAACACTCAATGCATTCTAGGCCCATCAAAAGAGAAGTGTAACAAAGAACAAAGTGGCTGCAATGTTTATGAACCTAGTAAATTTCCCTGCAGTTTTTGTCCCTAATCTTGGTCCCAAAAACTTTAACTACTCAAGTATATCTTGTGTATCCCATATGTAAAACACTTGAAGGTGCTCTGTTGTATGAGGAGACTGCCGGCAGTGATTCAAAACATATTTCAACTTTTGCGGGTGAGGAACAATGGAAAAAAGGGAGTATTTGATTAAATGAAAAGCATTTCCATGATAAAATGATCACATCAAAATGTTTAAAATTGTTTTCAAGGTCATGAAAAGAACTTCAAATATTTAGTGAATTCTTGACTCATGACTCTTAGGGAAAATTCTAATTCATAAAGAAAAAATTCAATGAGCTTTTCCTTTTTCATATTTGTCCTTCAAAATGCACGAGGTTGTTGGTAGGGTCACAATACATTCAGGATGAAATGGTACATATTGGAACTGACAGTTAAAATAGGAGAAATGTTCTGGACACAAAATTTTTAATAAATACTCATATGAGCCCAAAAATATTCATGACAGCAATAAAACGCAGGTTATACATATGAGTCAGTGGAATCACTGGAAAACTTATATTTTATTATGCAGAAACCTCATTTTAATCTTTTGGCTCACTAAACATTATAGGTCTTAAACTTAGAGTTCTTAAACTTGCAAATATCACATATTGTACAGCACACCTGTCTTCCTAGGAGCCAGAATTTGACAAAGTCCTCAGAATTTGAGGAGATGAAAAGAGGACTAAATCAACAAGAATATCAAACCGTGAATGACTTCCAGCACCAGAAGGGTCCAACCATGAGATCCAACCACCTTCACTCACCTCAGATACCTCTCAGGCAAACGTAGGGCAACCTGCCACAGTATTATTCCCAAAATAATTGACCAGGTTCTCAGTGGTCCCAAGAGAAATGCCATAGTGCCATAAGCCAACCAGAAGAACGATGCAAACATGAGTTGCACCGTGACAATGATGAAAAAGGGGATGTGGAAACAGAAATTCCTGAGGCAGGACCGCTTGACATCATAGTCAAAATACCTGAAATTTGAAAGAAGAAATGAGTCATCGAGAAGGAGCAAAAACATCACACTCTTTCTGAGTGTAGCAAAGTGATGTAACTGTTACGGGTCAGACACATACGATGCCTTCCTGGCACATGATCGACATAAGCAAAGTTTTCTCATGTCCTCCTCATGGACTGGAGTTTTATTAATGGCATTTCAATGCCCAGCCTAATGCCATATGTCAGCACATCTGAGAACTAAATATTTTAATGTTGAAACAAAGGTGATGGGAAACCTGACCAGGGTGAGGAATAGAGAAAGCTTCTCTTACCCTCTCACAGGCCTATCAGGAGAAATAATAAAAAGCTTCCTCGGTAACATTACAGAGCACAACGAATAGAGTAAAATGTATTTTTTTTTTCATTTTCAGTCAATTTGAAAATATATTTTTAAATAGAAGATGTATGATAACATTATTTCATTGAGAAAATAAAGATGCAGAGGAAACTCGTTACAATGTTTGGAAAACACCTCCACAAATTCTAGTGGTCTATAGTAGCAGAGTGTCATAAAATTGTAGAATGATCACAGAAATAAAAAATATTACTATTCTCCTTTATGAGGTTCATGATTATCATTGGTATAATGATTCATTGCAGCATTTATGGACAAAGTTTTTTCCCAATTTGAAAAACAAGGCACTCACCGTCTGTCCACGCAGTGGGCCAGAAAGAGTGTGAGAGGCAGTTGAAAGGACACCATCTGTGGAGAGGAAAGAACAACATGCTTGAATACTCGCTGGTATTTACTGCATTCTGTAATTCTTTTGCCATATCATTCAAAATGGAAAGGTTTTTCTTTGGTTTGCCTAAGTCTGAAGTTGACTGTAAGATGAGTTATCAATGTGTGAGGGTAGCAGTTTACATTATTATAAATACATATTCTAAAATGGTCAATCGGTTTGATGAGTAACCATGAAATTAGTTCCACAGACTTCAGCTCAGCTTTAAAAATTCTATAAGTCTACTGGCTTAGCCAAAATATTCCCACAATAGTCATAAGACAGAGATGAGCATTGGAATACCCACATGTTCTTTGATTCCTGAAATGAACACTCCAAACATCAACAGCCATGAAAAATTATCAGAAAAAATCTTCTATAATAGGAAATATATATGTTTGCACATCGGGAGTTGGCCTTTTCCCCTTTTCAAATTCTCTCCCTAATGTCTCCCCTTACTGGCTGTCCAGTGGTTCCCCCCCCCTCTAGTGGGAGGAATGGTGGGAGGGGGATCTTCCTTGGACACACGGTCTGGCGGTACCCTCTCCTCCGCGACTTCTCTTACAAGCAGAAGAACACTCAGCCAGTCACCCTCCCGGGCACTATCCCGCCCTACGCTCTTGCAAATGGTTTGGGCTCGGAAATCTGCCTGGAATTCATGGAACTAGGACCACTAGAAGAGGAAATTCTCCCTCTCAATGTGGGGAGGATGACACATTGAGACAGCCGGTAAGTAAATCCTGACAACATCTTCATCCTGCCCTATTACTCCCAATTCTTTCCCATCGCGAATCCTGTCAAGGCCATCTCCCGTCACGTGCAATCACCGAATGGGGTTTCATGGCCTCTGGATCGCACAATATAATATAAGGAAATATAAAATATGAAATTATCTTTAGTGTCCTGTCAAATGATATGACTAATATTGTTCCAATGGGCAAACAAAATATAAATTTGTGGAAACTGATGTAGACACTAGTTATAATACTTTAGAACATGGTCATTGATAAAAAAGAAGGTGAGGTTGAAGGATATTAAGACTTGGAGAAAAAATTACAAAGAATAGTGGATAGGATAGGGGAAGATCAAGAGAGTGGGAAAAGAGCATAGCTTTACCGAGAATGCCATCTGGGCATGGAGGTAGGGGGGGGGAAATGGAATTTGGGAAGAAATTATAAGGAGAGAAATGTAAATGCTGGAGAAATTATGAGGCGATGGCTTTTTGAAGGCAAGTAGAAGGTGGACTGTTGAGTCAAGTGGTGTAGTTGGGAGAGGACAATGCATTTTAGAGATTTAGGAAACAAACAAAACTGAAGTGTGTGGAGCCACAATGCATCTGTTAAGTTTTTGGATTGATTGTGCGGCACAAATACTATTCACACCGCCGTCATGAATTTGAGAGCAGTGATTGGAGGTGAAGTTCTATTTTAAAGGTGTGCAGAGTGTTGACTTAAAGTATCCATACGATACATGCAGCTTGTGGGGCCGTGGCACTGTCTCATCTAATCAGTGCAAATTTGTTTTTTTGGTAGGAGGGATGAAAAAAAAGAACGTGTGAATGCTTCAATAATCCAATTGGATAGAAAGTGTTGCGAGTTCACATCAAGTTGGTCACAAAGACAAATTATCTTGAAGAGTACTCGTGAAGTAATG
Source organism: Rhinocypha anisoptera (assembly GCA_011762765.2). Classification (NCBI taxonomy): domain Eukaryota; kingdom Metazoa; phylum Arthropoda; class Insecta; order Odonata; family Chlorocyphidae; genus Rhinocypha; species Rhinocypha anisoptera. Next base: position 352,982 of record WURS02000014.1, on the reverse strand, counting down.
ACATTGAAGCTTACTCACTATGTACTAAGGTATTTTTTTTATAGAGTGCTAAACTGGTGCTGAGATGGTGAGTTCTTTCCCAGATATTCTTCACAAGGATGATTACCTGGAGGAATCCATATGCGTAGGTGAACGATCCGGGAAGGTACGATCCACGAATTATGGTCCCCCAGGCAAAGATCACTCCCGTGTGACCTTCGATTATCTCTCCGATGGACCAAGGCCCTGCAATTTCACCATTACATATATTCATCATAGAATAGTTCAGATAGGATTATTTTACTTGGTTATGGAAAAGAAAAACCTTGCAAATCCACAGATATAAATTTATTTATTTGGTCAACATGTTCCACTACATTGTAGCATCATCAGGACAAAGTTTACAAGAAAATTGAAGCGAAATGTGATGATGCTACAGTGTAGTGAAACATGTTGACCAATTAAATAAGTTCGTATCAGTGGATTTGCAAGGTTTTTCTTTTCCATGACCTACGATGGAATTCCAACATGTATCGACTCTTTCATTATTCTACTTGCCTAGAGATTTGAGAGTAGATCAAATATAAGACATGTCAGGCATACAGTCACTAAAGAGTACATGGTGTAATTATTTAATATAATCAATGAAAAATTCTTCAATACAATAACATAATTTAACCCATAGGAAGTTATGTAGATTTCCTTCAAATATTGGCATGCTGTCAACAAAATTTCAGGTAATTATTGATTATGTTGAATAATCTTAAGCCCCATCTGCTTTGATCCACTAGCAGTAAGCAGAGTTCTTGCACAAATTTATTGAGTAGATGATACGAGGCGTATTTTTTAAGTAAGTACCGTTTTCACATGAAAAAGAAGAGAGTAGACTGTTCTTAACAATTTTATTTTCACATGAAAACCTGTACCTTAGTCTATATTTCTACATAGTTTCCACTAATATTGAGGCACTTATTGTATAGTACAACCAGCTTTTGAATCCCATCCTTATAGAAGTCTGCCTCCTAATTTGACAACCACTGCAACATGGCCCTTTTGATGATTTAAGCATTTGGTAACAATTTCTTCAACTTTTGTGGCATGTACAGAGAAAACATTATGAGCAATAGAATGGTACAGAAATGGGTTTAGAGCTGTTAAAGACGGCCACGCAATTGTTGACGATGAGGAACAAAGTGGGCTACCACCTGTCATTAATGAAGATTTGGTAAGCGGAAAGTTGACGAAGTGAAGTGAAAGAGAACACAGACGCTTCATGTTTTCTTCTTTATCTGATGAGTTTCCTCAAGTTTCAAGAAGTGTTTTCTCTATGAAATCCTGACCGAACACACTTAAATTATCAAAATCGCCTTGTTGCTGTGGTTGTCAAATCAGGCGGCAGACTTCTATGAGGATGGGATTCAAAAGCCAGTTGTACGATATGATAAGTGCCTCAATATTAGTGGGAAATATGTAAAAACATAGAATAAGGTACAGGTTTTCATGTAAAAATAAAATTGATAAGAACAGACTACTCCTTT
>WURS02000014.1:323594-338746 GCA_011762765.2 Rhinocypha anisoptera | reverse complement strand
TTGAAGAGGGATTACGTTAAGATGTAGAGGGAAAATCCAACCTGAGACTCATCACAAACCTACCTTAACCACTAATTGGGGTTAGTACTACATGAGCTCTCTGCTCTAACCTATCAAACCCACCTTAAGGTTGAATAATCCTTTATTCGTTTGTATGTAAAAATTTAAAAAATAGTAATACCATAGCATAATAAAAAACATAGAATACTATGGTTTTTATTTGGGAAGAGGATGGACCTAGAAAAGCTGATATGTTAGCCTCTTGACAACTGATTAATTTTATCAAAATAATAGTGACCCATAAGAATTTGATTTGCATTATTTCTTTCTGTTAAAAAGGATGATAAAGTTAAAACAGATAATTCTCTTTTACCTTTGTCAACAGGTAGGAAAAAAGACCTTAATAAAGGTACAATAGATGATTATATTTTTTAAAGTTACCTCATTCATTAGAACTTCAATTCCTGCTTTAAAAGTAAAAGTTTCAGGTATGTCACCAGGTATATTATAGATGGATTCAAGAGTAAAAAATAAAATGTTTAACTCTTGGAGAATTTCATTTGAAATTAGAGGTTCATCTGTTTTACCCCCAACATGGAGGACCGGGAGGTGAGGCCAAGGCACCATTTGTTGACCAATATGATATGCACCAACTTCAACAATCAAGGGGTGGTCTGCCAGAACTGTCTCTCCTGTGTCAATAGATAAGTCTTCAAAATGAGCCATATCTTCCTTAAAATCATACTTTTTGTGCGGAGTAATAATGAAATGAGGACACACCAATTTAACATTAATATTTGCAATCTACCTGTTAGAAAAGGTAGTAAATCCAAATAGCATTTTCCTCCAAACATTGGTCTTCCATTCTTGATTGATTTTCTATTTTTTACTATTTCCTCTTCAATGTCAACTAACATATTAAGATAAAATAATTTATGAGAGCAGCATTAAGAGTATGAAATATAACTCTATGAACAAATTGCAGGTGTTTTAAAAGAATTTAATTCTCTTATGTCAATTATATTTCACAAAGTTGTTGGATCTTAACATTGGATGTGGCATGGGTCAATATACCCAATATTAAAAAAAAATAAGTAGAAGTATTTTTGTTTATAGGGTGCTTTGATGGCAATGGTCATTTTGCACCTCTTCAAATCATAGAAAAAACCCTGTGGACAAACACAACACCCATGTCCTAGGCAGGACTCGAGCCCACAACCTTTGGGTCAGCCGGGGAGCACACTACCCTCAGGATAATTGGGCTGGCACAAAAATATTATAATTTTAAGGCATAATAATAGCAATACTATTATTTAGTCATTTGTTCTAATAATAAAAAATGCAAATGAATATAATCTGCTACAAGTAGTGTGTACGAGTATATAACCAAGTCATCGTCCCTTGATAAGGTCCCATTAACCTTATTAAAGCAACATGGATCAGGTGGTGTGTATGGATGATTGTCACTGGTGAGAAGTTAGTTTTCTCATAAATAGAAATATGTTTTTGTGTGGTTGAGTAACATGAGTTGATCTCTGGTCAAGGACTTCTTTCTCTGAAATCAACATGCCTTCCTTTTGTACTACATTTGGTGTTTCCCCCACCCTTTTTATGGCATAGGGGTATTTTCTTTTGTAATTTAACAAGGTAGTCATTGGTAATGGGTTCCTTATTTCTTATGCTGGTCTATATATGGCCAATTGTTCATGGATGTACACCTGAATCCCTTTTGTCTCTTGGATCATATGTGGTATGAAGTCAGCCTGATGATTTTCAATAAGATGAATGAGAAAATCACAAAATGCAGCCTTACCCTTTCCCCTCTTTTATTCTCCCTCTCCAATCCCATGCCACCAACCTCGGGTTCCTCAACCCCCCAACACAGCTGAATGTATAAATATGCTGTCAGTTTTTGTGCACCTTATTCCTAATGATTCTAATGTACTAACAAAACTAGTTGAATAAACTTTATACTGTGAGATGAAAAATTTTTATTGTTTCCACAATGGAAACTGAAAAGTCACACAACAGGGTAGTTTCCAGTTCCTTTGTATGGCTTCCTACAATGATGTAGTACCTAGAAAAATCACTATGCTTGTGTTTGGCTGGAGGTGTCACCAATAATTAAACTTCATGGGTCTCCCATTCATTAGCCAAGCCCTTTCACCCCCTGGCCTATCACTATGAAAGGTCTTACAATGAGAAAAATAGTATGTTCATTTTTTTGTTTCCTTTGATTTGATGGTTGCAATTTATTTTGAAGTGTTCACATTCTCTATAAATGGTTTCCATATTATAATGTTAAAGTAGCATAATGGGGATTTTTTTCAAAGTTTTCCCACATATTATGTACATAAATGAAGAAATACTTAAGAATTGCAGATGGTCCCAATATCAAAGGTTGATGAACCTTAATTTGTAAGTCTATAAAAAAGGATTTGTTAATTATTTGAAAACAAGGTTATTGCTATCATCAAAACTGTTTACCATTTTAAATGACGCTGCAAATACCGTAACATACAAATTATCTTAGGTATTGGTTTTAATAATTACATATTACAGGTGTTCCAACCAGTTCGTATAATTGATCAAATTCATTTGGATCAATGTTTATGACGGCACAATAATCGATTGTTATTTCCTCCTTTTCGACTAGTAATGATGAAATAGCTCCTACAGTTTTAGCTCCATGAGTAACATTTATGTTTATTTTTATGGGGAAGTCCGTCACTCTCTAAAATAATAGCAAAACATAATTAATAAATGAAGGTAAATAGTGCAAAAAGTAGTCTTCTAGATTCAACCTATATTTAGGAGACGAGTTTGCTTTGAGATAAAAGTTGACTCTTATATGGATAACGATACCTACTATATTTTCAAGTCTAGTTATTTCTATCGTAATGGTTTTGCCTTTAACTGGTATATCTTCCATTATAGTGACAAATACATAACAAGTAGAATTGAAAAACACTCATTTAAGTTTTACCGGTGTTAATCACAATTTAAAGCGGTGAGAAACGATTGTGCTTTGTCATTGTTTTCACAGTTGACTCTGACCTTGCGCATGCTTCATAAACATGCCTAGACAGCCTATGCAGTGGTTTTTGAGGTAGTGAAAAAGGAAGGGGGATGGATAACGTTTAGTGTATGGGCAATTTTTCTAGAGGAAAGGTTCAAGCATGTTGTTTTCATTTCCCTTTTACAAAATCACATGAGCATTTGGAATTCTGTGATATTTGTTTGTCATATCTTATTTACGAGTACAAAAAAAATCGCCAATGCGGTATTTGAAAGGAGTGCGGCACTGGTTTGCGGGAAAACAAAATTATTCACTCCGTCAAGGAATCGTCAACTAAATAGCCGTAAATCGAAATTCATTGTCCTCTTCCCATGAAATCAGAAAAAATGGGTACACCTGATGTCGAAAATAACCCACTATGCTGCTGTGAATATTTGAATTTAAAACAAGAACGAAGTCACTTACTAGGTTTTTGTTGTGACTGCCAAGAGTTAGACGACAATGTGGAAAGGTAGGTACAGGTTATTTACTTCAGTGTTAATAGTGAAGAATGATAATTTCGACTTTGAATAGTCGATAACTTTTTCAGATGGAGGAATGTTCAGTGTTGTATGATAAGTTGTTATTATTTTAATTAATTTAAAATTAAATCTTTCCTTTGTATGTTATTACATTCTCCAGGTGGCAAAATGAACATATTGTTATAGCTTTTCGTATTTAAAGTTACAATTTGCATATTACTAACGAATTTTATACGTATGTCGTCTCCTGTGTTTAAAGAAATACTTTTAGCTAATAAGTCAGAAAGGCCAGTAGCTCATATACTTCCATAGAAACGTTGTATAATTTAGTTTTGTTAGGTTAGTTTGATCCTTTTTATATTAATGTAATTGGTATTTTAAAATATACTTTAAAGGATCCATCTTAATAAATTTACTTTCTTACTAGTGAACATTGATTGGCATGGGATTGTTTATGTGGGCATTGAAGTTTAAAATATTAAAAAATTAACATTTTCCCTTTTTCTTTCAGCCTCATTTCCGGAAGACCAACTCAGAATAGACACCGTGTTTGCTCGGTGATTAAGGACAGACTGCGAATACCTTGGGTTGGTGGTGCCAAACAAGTTTCTTGGGATGAAGTGGCACCAATTTTTCTTGAACCAGCGCTGGCTTACATCGCTGCGCTTAACTTGTGGTGCACAGTTGTTGTTTTCACTGTTATGCCTCTGGTCACGTTTTGTCTGTATCGTGCATTTATGAAGTCCATCCCGCAAACCAGATTTTTTGTTATGTGGTCGATAACCTCAGCAGTACTGTTGATGGCTGTTTTTGAATTAAAAGTTGTCCCTTTTTTAGAGATATTGCCCTCTGAGAACTGCAAATTTTTTTCTCTTCTATTTATTTCTTTCTTTTTTGTGTACAAAGTGAAAACAAAATCTTCAGCCATTCAAAATAATTTAGAAGTTGCGATAAATTCCCCGTCGTCCGATTTTGTTGATATTGAATGTTCAATTTGCCGAAGGAATGTGCCTCCCCGAGCATATCATTGTAAGATATGCCAGACATGTGTGCTGAAGATGGACCATCATTGCATTTGGTAACTTTTTCAACGCTTATTTTTTTAAGAATTTGAACTAAAATAAATATACTGTTATTTGACTTAATTTGATGTAATTTTCTCGCAGGCTTAATTGTTGCATTGGTGAAAAAAACCATGCCTTCTTTTTAATGGCAATAATTTTCCTGGTGAGTGCATTGGTTTATGGGTCAAATTTAACGCTGACCACAGTTTGCCAACCGTTCCTCTTCATGAATGTGATACTTTTACCAGAAGACTGCAGTGATGTTTATCATGAATTTGAGTGAGTGCCGAAAGATGACTTAATGATATGATGCTTTTTTTTTAGCTACATATTAAATAAACGCTTTATCTTTTTTACAGTATTGCAATATGCTTTGTTGGTGCGGTGTACTGTTTGTTCACAGCACTTCTCTTGACTCTGATGTTCCTTCGCCAATGCTGGTTTATATCACTAGGTTACACCAGTAGAGAAAGGTGGATGTACAAGCAAAGGGAAAAGAAGATTTGCTACTTCTTTGTGAAGCACTCGTACAATAATGGATTTTTTAAAAACTGGACAGATTTCTGTCTCGGTTGCTCAAAGTAATTTAGATGAATTCCTGGATCATGCTTCCCCCAGTTAATTTATGTAGCCTCATCAGGCTAGTCCCTTCTTTGATTGAATATATAATGCATACTTTATAATGAGAAAGTTTTAAAAATTCCTTGTTTCTGTTATTTACAAATTAATGCAGTGTCTTGTTTTTTATGAAAGAGTAAATTAATGGAACAGTTCAAACTAATTATTTGTTAAATCCCATAGAAGAGTTGCCAAATGTTGGATACTTATGATATTTTTGATAACTGTTGTTGACCCTTATGTATATGGCTAAGTTGCCTAGTGGCACTTAGTTTTCATACTAGGCAATGACCCAACATTTTTAGTTTCTTCTCTTGAATGGAACATATCTATTCAAAACATTAATCTTATAGGTGAATTACTAATGAGGGGGATTCATAGACAAAAAAATGCTTTATGTACTCATTTTAGTATAATGCATTACTGAATGGGAGGAAATAAATAGGTTCTCTCTCCATAGGATAGTATATTCACTCAAATTAGGTATTTTAATTTTGTATTTTTTAAATAAACATATTTTAGAAACATATATACAGCACTTTATGGTTATCAAATTTTCTTGAAACTAACCCAATATAATTATCTAGTGATTATAATTAACCTCTGAATCTTAGTGCTTTATGATTTCAAATCATTGTATGTTGTAGCATTTTTTTCATAATGACTATATTATGTCATTGTGGAGAATGAAATTAAATATAATTTTAATTCAGGCAATACTTTTCTCTATGGATGTAAAACAACTTTTTGTCATTTTACACATGGACTTTTCTGAACGTGTTTTGTGCATTATATTGTACTTATTTAAGTTTCAGAGTTCAGAGGCTTATTTAATCCATTGGACATAGCTACCAGGTGAAATGTAACTACAGGATAAGATTGCACTGTTAAAACATTGGTTTGTTTTTTTAAGAAGAAATATTGCAAGTCACAGGACTTGAGTTCAGTGTTTACCAGTAATTTCAAGAAATCACTAGCTATTGTCTTGCACTTCCATACAAAATGTAAACCAGTCATCCATGGCAATGAGAGAAAGTCATCACAGTAAGCTTTCATGTGATCTTTAGAAGAAAATGAATTAAGAAAAAGGATTCATGTAGGTGAGGGAAAACTAGTTTTTTTCAGTTGGGTTGTTTGAATGAATATAATTTCTGGTGTGCAAATGATTTGTTTTTGCATTTAAATCAAGACTGGGTAATCAGTATGGACAGCAAAAAAGATTTTGAGTATTATTTGTGATTCTTCTTGGCAATGATGGGTTTGTGTTTTTCCTGCTCAAGTGCAAGGAATTCATTTCCCTGCTGTAGTAGTGGTGCTAAAGCAGAATAAATTATTTTTTAAAAAAGTACAGAGTCTACTAATGTAAAAGTTTTATTATATTTTGACCCAAAATATTGAAAATATTATTATTATATTATTACTGCATATTTTCTTTTAGTAAACAAAATTGTGAATTTTTAAGGGAAGATTTTAAGGAAACTTATTGGAGTAAGAGAAACACTTGGTAATTCCACACAAATTTAATTCATCAAGTTACGCCTGAGACAATAACTTTTAAGGAAACCATAATATAATTCACTGAGGAGGCCGTCATCTGGTGGAATTCCATAATGAAACAAAATTTAGGTAACAACTTTTATGCATTATATAGAAATACATAAAAGTTACTACCTATATTTCGTTTCAAAACTATAATGTAATATAAATTGTCTAATTAGATGCAACTTTGGTGCATTATTCAGAGATATTTTGTGATAATTTTGGTTCAATTTTGCCAACTAGTGCTTGGAAGAGGTTTCACTGGTGTGTATATTTCAAAGAAGATAAAATGTTAACTTTTGAATGGTGCTCAATCTATTTTTTTGTTATGTCTTTCCTTAATTACATTATTTATTACCAAGATGGTTTGAAAGAAAAAAATCATTTGATGACTCAAAACTCATTTAATTTTGAATCAGTCTTTTATGATATATTATGACCTGAATGTGTAAACCATACTTAAAACTTTTAATTCGCAACTTAACAAAGCCTAAAAGTATTACACTTAAAAAATTTAACATGTAACTGAACAAAAAATCCCCTTTTCAACCTTTTATTTGTCTACAATAGTAATTTGATGTTTAATCCATGCATTTTTGATGATGCTATTAACTCCTTTCTGAAGCATAATTTATCCAAATCCATTTATAAAAGTTATACTTACGTACCTCATTAAGCATAATCCTTTTCTGTAGTGACTGACAGTGCAGAGATCTTGATCATCATTGTTATTGGTGCGAAGGTGTGTTTTTGTTTACCCTTGCCGGGGTCAAGGTTAATGTATGTAATGCAATTTAGCCTTTGCAAATTTTTAGCACACAGAGATAAGCGGCATCAAATTTAACAAATCTTGTTGTAAAAGTTAACATTGTTTAATTTTATAGCAGATGCAATGAATTTTCTGTAAGTCGATATTTCCTCTCATTTTCTGTAATAAACATTTGATAATCCAAACATGAATATTAGTTTTAGTTTAATACAAACATTAAGATTGAATAATTTTTTTATTCAGGTGGTTCTTGGCTTTTGTCACATGATATTAACTCACTGTACAGTTAGTCTCAATTTTACCAAAGCATATGGACACTGCTGAGAATTTATTATTATTATTTTTCATGCTATTCAACATATTTTCTCTTCAGGATGATGCCAAGATATATGTTGTAGAGTGATGCCTGCGGAGTAATTCTTTTCATTAAGTGACAATAAATTCCATGAACATCACAGCATAAGCAATTGATGGTGGGGTGGGTTAGCCTGCCAAGCGCACCACATACTCATGCCTTTCTTTGGCTTGGTGTAAATGATTTTTTATCCTATACTTCAGCCAAATTATTTTATGCATCTTCATTAGGATGATAATTACTTTTATTCCAAATTAGTTCCATTACCATCACTTCTGACTTGTCAGTTCAGCTGAGTAGGTCTAACTAATGCTTTCCACCTGTTTTTATGATGTCATCACCAATTTATTTTCATCATATTTTGCACTTTTTTAAATCTTTCCTATTGCCTCCTAGAGACATTTTGAATCATCTATATACTGTTTTACTGTTACAACTTCCCTATCCATGTATTCTTTTCTTGAATTTCCTTCACATCCTTTCCCCTCCAGTCTATTTAGTTCATTTAAATTCCTCTACTCTACCTGTATGTACATGCATGGTCATAAGCATCACCTGGGTGAAGAATTCTATGATACTTCTCCAGGCAGATGCAGTTTCATTTCTTACTGTCCGAGGGCTGGAATGGAGAAAGTGATCATGGTAGCCCTCTTGATAGACCACCAGGCTATTGAATGGGTGAACAAGTTCCTGTCATGGTGAAGCCTGGACACCTCCAGCTAAACCTGAGTAGGATTTTGTATATAGGGTACTTTTCAATTTTTCAACAAACAACACCCATGCCCTATGTGGGATTCGAACCCACAACCTTTGGGTTAGCTGGTGAGTACTACCCACCAGGCTAACCTGGTCGGCAACCTAAACCCATGCTGAGTGAGTTTTTTTTTTGTATCAGGTCTTCCTGGGAAATCACTGGTGGCCAAGGGAATGGCATTGGCCTTTGTTACCTTAATGTGTTAATATTCACACATTTTTGGTGTTAGTACAAGGTGAGCTCCACCATCTCCTATCAAACTGATCTTAGGGTTGATGAGCACAAGGAACAACATTGTAAACACAAGCATTCTTTGAATGCTGAAGACAGTGCAAAAGGTCTATACCTTTTGTGGAGTGATAATACAAACCTGGGAAGTATCCAAGCCCTTTTTTTAAATCCCTTATTGGAGTTGCAGCGTTGCTTCCTTTTGCTCATCACGATATAGAAATTCCACCAAGTCAAGCCAAAAATTTCCTTAGGTTTGAATACTGTGGTTAGTGGTTATTAAAATAAAAGTTACTGTCATCTTAGTACAAGGGTATATTTATTATTCATACAGCATAGAAAATTCAGTAAACTATCTTCTAAAGCTTATAGAAATATTTACATTATAATGTTAAAATTATTTTCATTCATCTTCCAGTTGAGGGCAGTAATCTGGAATAATTTCTAAAACTTTCAACCTGAAGCTGTTCTTGATCCTTTCTCTGGTTCTTTCAGAATGCATCACAGATGGAAGTTTCATCCAACTTTGCATACTCTTTTTAATTAAGCATCTGTAAAAAATATATAAATGAAATATTAAGATTTTAAATTAGTTATTATTATTAGTATGATAATTTAAGTATATAATTAACACAATGCTAATGACCTTGATGTCGATGCACCCAAAAAAAAAACTCAAAAACCAAAAATTAACACAAAAACCATCAACCCATTTTTAATATTACTGGTTTAAATTTTGTGATCACAAGGCCTGCAACACACTTATGCATGATAATATTATTATGACATGAATGTGAGGATAATTCTCATAAATGACTTTAGATGAACAAAATGTTTGATGTGGCTCTTGGGACATGTACTATGAGGTTTGGATGTACATGGATCATGTAAACTATTCACTTTAAAATCACTTTTGTGGGATGTGTATGCCTAATTTTTGCCCCAGTTTATGCCAGTAAAATTATCATAGTCTCACATGAATTCACTTTGGGATATTACTAAACTTTGCCCTCACTTTTAGGTTACTGTTTATATTTACATGTAAATTGCATGACTATATCCGTAAGACTGCATCACATCGGAGATCTTCATATGAGGTTAACGGTAACCCTAAAAAATTCTTATTTGCAAATCTATGAATGAAAGTTGAGTAGATAACCCCTGGAAAATTATTAAAAAGCCAATTGTACATGTTTTTTACTTAGTTTGTGGCAAAGATTCACATCAACATTTTGGATTTGCAATACAGAAAAATTTCTTTCCATCCTGGATAATTGAGGATGGATATTGGTATTTGATCACTTAGTGGTACATTTTCTTAGACAATCCTAGAACAATTGTTTTATTGGCAATATGCCATTCAAACACTTAAATTTTGGCTTTTAAATCTTTCTCTTTATTAAACTTATTTTAAATCTATTGAGAATGAATGTATGATGAAACTCCATGAAGCAGAAAAAGAAAAACTGAGGCAACAGGAGCTGTCCAAGAAGCAGAAACTCAAGGAACGGAAGGAGATTCTTATATGCCTAAAGTCACTGTTAAAGTACTCCATCAATGGAATTGTATATTTACCTCATGAAGAAAATATCAGCAATTTCAGCCTTTAAGTTCAATTCAATCAATATATCACAAGTGTGCTGATTCCAGCGTAGAAATGCCTTTTCCTGAATTCGAAGTTCATAAAAATCAATTGCAGCTTGCTTGTTCAAAGTATATTCTCTGTACAACTGAAATATAACATTTTCCTATTTAGATTGAATTGTTCCTCCATCAATTCTCTTGATATTTTTAATGAAAAATGTATGTTCTACTAACCTCACAAAATTTATTGAAGTACCTCCTTAGTAATAAATTTTTATGGAACTCAATAGCTGAAAAGACTCGCATTTCACTAATAAACTTTGTAATATTCTTCCATTCATTATATTTCTTCATAGTTAATGTTTTCCCATGATGCATAAGAGCTTGGAACTCAAGCACAGACTTAGTCTTTATTTCATTTTTGAAAGAATGTAATCCCATCCGTAGCAACTTTTCATCATAATGCCTCAAAGCCTTTAAATTCAACTCATGATATTTCTGTCTAACTTCTTCCAGATGTTTTTCTTGCAGTAACTTCTCCATCATCTTCTCCTTCCGTTCCTTGAGTTTCTGCTTCTTGGACAGCTCCTGCTGCCTCAGTTTTTCTTTCTCCGCTTCATGGAGTTTCATCATACGTTCATTCTCAATTCTCTCCTTCCTCTCCCGACTACTCTGCCAACGAGCTTTCCTCTCGTCATCCCTTGCCTTCATCCTCTCCACAAGGTGACCTGCAGGCATTTCTTGGGGGGGTGGGCTCCCCTTCCTTTTACACATCTTGAAGGACTTCCTCCTTCCACAGTTTCCTCTGTAAGATGAAGCAATGGTGCTATCAAGGAGACACTGGGCTTCTTCCAGTGATGCATTCACTTCTTTGTTAATGGTGGAGATGGTTTCACTATTTGCACCAGCCTTGGCGGTTATGTAGTCCTTTACAGAGGCATTAAATGGAATTGAATTCCTTGGCTCCTTCCCTTCACTGTGGTGATTCATTTTCAAGGAACATCTGTTATGAGTCTGTCTTCTGTTGGGATGTACCTTATGCTGGATTGTGTGATTGCATTTGACTTTCTTTCCCGCATTCATTTTAGCAGCTCTAATGGCAGTTAAAAAATTTTCAATCTTGCTTGTTGGCAGCTCTTGTTTTGTAATTGAGGGGGATCTACTGTTAGCTTCCCTCAATATGTTCAGATCATCCCCTAAACTCTCAGTGTCTGTAATTTCACCACTGGTGCCTTCATAATCCAAGACACACATTGTATCTGAACTTTTTATATTTTCTGAATTCACACAATGTTTTTTGCTACATTCAATTTCAGAAGTTTTTTCTAGTGTGGAGTCACCCCTTACATTGTCTGAGTGATGAGTTTTTCTTGCACTCTGCAATCTAACTGAAGACTGATCCACAGATTGGCGTAGTTTTTTGGAACTAATGTTTGTTATCCTGTAATTGCCTTTTAGTAAATACTTTTTATTTTTAACTGCCTCTTTCCATATACCCCAAAACTTACTCAGTAGTTCAACCTCATTTTGGAGTAAGGTCTTATTCAAATCAATGAAATTCCAAGTACTATTATGACACATTTTCTTTGAAAACATTTGGCATATGAATTTGAGTTTTTCTTCCTTTAATTTCAGATGCGGCTTTATCCTTGATGTTTTTCCTTTCATTAAAATAATATTCAAATATTAACCTTTTGTAATTTTGCCCCTCTTGATCCTGCAACTGGTCAATGCTGGGTTACTCTGAAAATGTATTACGAAACATAAAATCGGTCCAGATTTTTCTTAACATTTTGAATAAAAGTCAGATGTCATATGATGTGATTTGGTTGGAATGTGTCTGTCCGAGAATGTTAGCCATGCTTAAAAAATTCCAAAATATTATCAAGTTAGTTGTAAGAAAGTTTGGAATATTAATATGCGTCTGTTTATGAACATTTCCCCTTCTTACTGCTTATATTTTAGAATATTATTAATTTTTCAATTGGGTAATTGAAAGCTAATTATTTACCTACGCCAGGAAAACTAGTACATTAACCATTTCATACAATGTAACATTTTGTATTTTTTCTAAATGAATACCAATAAAAAAACGTTGACAAAAGGTTACTCCCTAGTAATCTGTTGGAGAGGGGCAGGAGATACTTTAGGAATATTGTGCATTACTATCAGAAAATGAGTATGCAGTAGGGTACGATCAAAAGCATGATTTCATTATTTTGTACTGCGCGCCGTGATTTCGAAAAGCCGTACCTTGTTTGTAGTGCATTTTCCATTAGGTTATCTGCTTTTGCTAATCCTGATAATTAAATTATTCCAGATTGGCTCATCCGACCTGAGTTTTACCTTCCTGCCTCAAGTTAACTTTCTCTTGCTTCATTTCTACTGTGGCAGCTGTATTTATCGTGCATCATTTATTTGCCGTTGCCATGAGAGGCGATGGTGTGTTTTTATTATTTCTCTAATGGCGCGAAGGCTGCGAAATCGTCTACATCGCCGCATCTTTCTTTGGAAGAGGAAATTAAGAAATAACTCATGCAAAATGCCTTGTATTAATATACATTTTAAATTATTTTAGTTGTTCTTTCCTAATCATTACTATTTCCCTTTCATTCAAATGAGTTACTTCCGAGAGGGAGGTTACAACTATGGTGTGCATAATGTGTCCGGTTATATGATTCCGCATATGAATTTAAATGAACATTGGTGAGTAAATAATTCCGTTTTTGGACAGTATCCCCGTTGTGTCTACAATATTACTATCATAGACAAATGTTCTTCGTTTTAGTCACCTGTTTCGACGATTGAGGAGTTTGACCAATCGTTTTTGAACCCCGAATTAATGATGCTTACGAATAATATCACGCGTTAAGTTCTTTAATTATTACTAGGAATTCATTATGTTTGATTGCTTGATAATTGTTGTGAAATCAAAGATGCACTTATTTTCAATGTAGGTTTTCATTGTAAATTTATTAGCGCAATCTATTAGAATTTTTTCCTCATTTCTATTTGACAATCTCAGTTATTTACCTTATACGGGGGTCGATTTATATAAATAACAAAATTTACGTTGCAATTTCACTATGGTGTAAATGTTGACCATCTATGCGCGTTCATCAACGCTCACTGAATTTCCCACAGTAATAAATCTTCTTTCTTGTTAAACAATGAGTATTAATTTTCAATTACATTATTCATTGTCAGTTCGTCATTTCCTAAGATGGTGTCTAAATCCCCATGTATTCCATGTTTCACATATTCCATCAGGAGGTGTCTTACAGTTTGGGCAGATGCCTCAAATACCGGTCTATCGTATAAAACCGGATATACAAAAAAAACCTAAATTTTATATTTTATTTTTGGGTATTTTGACCACTTTTTTCGGATTTGGTGCCACTGTGCCCCGTCTGGCTCTGGGACTAAAAAGCGCGGTGAGGAGTATGAGGTCTCGATCACCCCTTTTAGTCCAGTGCACTTAGACATTTAGACGAAAAAAAATGACATCTCTCTAATTTTTGGTGTACACCAAGATAAAAGGGTTATATTTATAAAGGCAGTTTCGGACACGCCCCTATCACCAGTAAGTTTATAGCTGCCATTTTGTAAATTTTAAAACGTGTTTTTCGCTTATATAAATTCTATTTGTTTATAAAAAATGTATTTTTAAAAATTTGCAACTCGGCAACTATAAGTCCGATTGAAATCGGATTAAAAGCGAAAAATTTTTAAAAATTCATTTTTATTAACAAATAGAATATCTTCGATGTTTCCAAATATTATGAAATAATTCAAATTGATTTATATAGTTAATGTCTTTACCTTGAGTTTAAGCCCCGGGTGGACCCTGTAACTTCCTCACAAGACTAGATTTAGGCTCTTGAATTTTGAAATGTAAAATACAATTTTGCAATAACTGTTTAACTTTGGGGTCAGAAATTTCGAGTGGTTATTTAACATATATAGATATTTATTTTACAGCAATTTTCAGGTGATAATCGCTAAATTGACAGAATTATTAGACATTGAAAAAGACTTCATTTTTTCGAAAAATTGTTATTGCAAATTGACTAAAAATCGCACATTAACCTAGCACCTCTCATTTTGTAGATTTTTTGATTCTCCACAACTTTTATGCGGTGCTTTTTTCCCTAAAACCCATACTTTTAATTATATAAACGACAAACACGTTTTAAAATTTACAAAATGGCCGCTATAAACTTTCCGGTGATACGGGCGTGTCCGAAACTGCCTATATATATTCATAACCCTTTTATCTTGGTGTACACCAAAAATTAGAGAGGTGTTATTTTTTTCGGGGCGATTTTCTGTCTAACTGCACTGGACTATTTTCTTTTCTAATTTTCTTTTCTACCTGTAACTTAGGCGAGCTCGGTCGGAAGGATGACTTTTAACGGGCGTTGAATCCGTCTGCCTTGTATCGCGCTCAACGAGGCTAGTAAGCCCTAGGAGTTTGAGTCGGAATATCCGAAGAAGAATTGATAAACTTCTGTTTTTTCTCGTTATTAAGATGCTCCACGCTAAACTTCGTTTATTTTGGTGAAGGGTATTCGGGTTCTCCACCGGGTCACTCTATGCATTTCTGCCGACGTTTCGATGGCCGAGTCGTCCATCGTCCTCAGGTCCTCGGCCATCGAAACGTCTGCAGAAATGCAGAGAGTGACCCGGTGGAGAACCCGA
>WURS02000014.1:299667-311240 GCA_011762765.2 Rhinocypha anisoptera | reverse complement strand
CGCGCCTACTTCCGGTTCCGGCCTAGGGTAGCCAACCTGACTACTCCTAGGCTTGCCAACCTAGATATTATACAACAAGGTTAGTATGCTGTACTATTGAGCTGGGTGTCGAATTGAGGTTTCTAGTCTCGGAAATAGCAAAAGTTTTTTTGATGTCAATAAAATACTTTTTTAATTATCTGAAAAATTTTCACAAATAATTTTTTTACTCACATACATATTTTGATTAATTTAAAAAATTATACAATAGAGCTTTTTGATGGCATTCGTTGTGCACACAAAAGGTTTTGGTAGCCCAGTGGGCTGAACCCTTGGCTAATGAATGGGGGAACCAGGTTCAAGGTCCAATTGGACACCTCCTGCTATAGCCAATGCAAGGTAATTTTCTAGGTCCAATATCTTCATGGTAAACCACAGGTTTCACAAGGAAATTAACTGGTCCATCTACCATTATGTGTGAAATTTCTCAATAACTATTAGTGTGATGTTAAATTAAAATATTAATACAAAGACAATATGTGTAACAATTTTTTTGAATTAGATATTTTGGTTGTAGGTAACAAGTTCTCTATTAACTCCTTCAAGTATTCCTAATATTCTTAGGTGAATTCCATTAATTTTATTAATTTTTGCAGCGTTAGTACCATGCACATCTAATTTTGTGCTGACACATGTGGATTTCTTTAACAAATATGACATTAAAAATGGTAATTTCTAAGTAAGATCTTCGGCAGTAAGATTCAGTGTGAATAAATTGGGTGTGAATCCGGAGAGGAATCTGTTCATCAGATAATTAGATTTGGTAGTTTTACTTAAAATATATACCTGAATAATTTTTTTCCAAACAAGTTGGTTCCAACGATATTATTAAGGTTGTATTGGTAAGTTTTTTTTAATTCATGGCATGATATCATTTTTATTATGGTACTATTATATAATATGTTGTATTATTTTATGATGGCGAAGTATATTACAAACATGAACGGCCAGAATATTGTTTATGTTTTGATGAAATGGTAATAGATTGTTCAACCCGAGGACCTTTTCTCTCATACTTCGTATATATACGATTAAATTTTCTCTTTGCCGGCTGGATATCAATTCAATAAATTCCGGGTGGAAGGATTACTGGGCCTAGGTGTCGCAGTTTGTACGAACCGTAGTATCCAGTTGCGCAAGTCATTGCAGACCACGTGCCGACCACGCGAAGAGAGACCCCCCCACAACCAATGGAACCCCGGGTGACGGGCGCTCGCTGGCCGGTGTCAGAAGGCGAGTGGTAGGGATTCGCGAGAGTGGCGGAAATCCAACGGTGACCTGTCCAACGTTGCTTGGAGAACCACGGCTAACACGGGTGCAAGGGGGGATGAGGTGGGGGGGTGTAGCCACCCGGGGCCTCGGGCTTTCGGGTCCCCTCTAGAGGGGCCGGCCATCTCTGTGGCTGTGTCGTTACTTGACAGGTTCAACGGGGCCCTCTGGTTCCTTCGTGTGCGAGTGCAAGGGGTTTGAGAAGGGGCTTCCTCCTATCCCCGCCGTGGTTCTGGATCTGGCCCCCACAGGTGCCACCCGGCCACAGTCCCTGCTCACTGGGGGTTCAGTGACAATCCAGAGAGGTATATCTTTGGCCCGGCAGTCTACGTCTGAGAGTCGGGATAGTCCTGCCCCGTGCAAGACACTTGGGAAACCTCTTGACTACGTGGGGTGTAACTCTTAATGAGGGGTTTCCGGCTTGATTATAGCACCCAAGCGGTTGAACCCATTTTTGTCTGAAATATTTGCAAAGTTTAATGAAATGAATTTGCAATTGCAGGGAAATGATACTAACCTTATAAAGGCAAAATCTGTGGTGACTGTGTTTATTTCCAAAATGCTTTTATTTAAGCGCAAGATAGGTCACCGTGAACTTGATCAATTTCCTTCCCTGCTTGAGCTACAAGATCAAGCTGGTTTAAGTGATGATGATTTGAGCATCTTTTGTGGCCATTTAGCCACCTTGCATAAAAATATGATGCGGTGATTTGAGGGTCTTCTTTTTTTGGAAAATCCAGACTGGGTGATAAATCCATTTGTAGATACTGAGGAGTATTAGAGGAAGAATTATTTGGACAACAATATGACGTTGAATTGAAACCAAAGTTTAGATAAATTATAAAGAGTTTTGGTTACAGAAGGAGGTTTCCGATCGTTATCCTGCATTATTGAAGGTGGTTAAAAAACTTTTTCTTGCATTTCCAACTTCATATTTGATGGAACGTGGTTTTAGTGCAGCCATTCAGCTTATTTTCAAGATTTCAGGTATGTGAACACGGTGATTTAAGACTCCTGCTAGGCGACTTTAAACCTGACATTGGAAAACTGGTATCATGTTTGCTGAGAAAACTGTTGTTAATATGAAGATTATACACAATCCACATGAATGATACAGGAGAGCTGTGTTATAAAGATATTTGGTTTAGTTTAGTTTTAGTAATGGTAGGAAAAGGAAAATGAGAATTGCATAGACCCAGTTACTCTAAAGATATAGAAGGAATATTAAGGAAAATAAAATGTAACGAGGTACATAGTAGGGATAGATGCATAACAGTCCAGCCAAATCCTTTACGTGTTTGGAAAAAAGAAGGTCCCATAGATTTTGTTTTTCCATAAGGAATATTTATGAGGAAGGTGTATGGCAAAATTTTTGGCTTTTATATAAATATTTGCATAGAAAATTAATAGAACAGAGTGTGATAACTATAAAAACTATATGTTTCATGTTATATGTGGCAAAGTCAATCTTATGGATCAAAAAAGTGATTGGAGAATAAGGAAAATGAATACATAGGTGATGAATAGTTTGGCTCTAGGCAAGGAAGACATAAAAATGATGCAGTGATGTTACAGTGAGAGATAACATTAGATTAGAGTAATTATATTTTCTCATGTTTAATGGTATATAGAAGCCATTAAACAAAGAAAAGTGGGCAAAGTAATTGATGGGTGTAGCTCAAAGTCAAGTTATTAATTAGATTACTATATATGAATCAGACAGCACAAGCATGATTAACAGGGATAGAACCTAGACAGCAAGTGCTGGACAGGGGAGTAAGGCAGGACTCTGTTATCACCCTTGCTTTTCAATATACATATGTATGCAAAGAGGCAATGGCAAGAAAGTCATGGGGAGGGCTGTAGGTAGAAGAGAAAGTCAGTGGAAAACAAATTAATTCAGCAAGGTTTGCAGACAACCAGGTGTTTTTTCAGTCAACCCTCCCATGTAGTCCAATTTATAAAGCATAAGTACAGTGTGGGGTTTACAAAATGAAAATAAATCACAGATATCGAAAGTAGCGTGATTCTTGAAAGCTAGCCAACCAAACCTAAACTGCCTCCCCGTGCTTGCTTTTATACGTAACTACGCCATGTCATGTCCAGTAATGTGATGGATTACTCATACAAAATTCCAAATAAACACTGTATTTAATTCCAAGGTCTGTTAGATTAGTAAGAGTATCAAATGCTTTTTCCAGCTCTAAAATTGCAATAAAATCTATCTACTGTTTCTGAATTTCGGCTCGATCCTTCATTAAAATGGTTTTTAAAACAAGATTTTAAAATTGTCACCATTAACTGATGTAGTATGACCGCGTGACTATTACCACGGCTGCAGTAAAGTAATTGTTGATCTACCGGTCACTCCAGTGCTATTCAATTTATTTAAAAATGCCGTATAAATAAGTTTGATTTAAATCGATATAAAATTAGTGTTCTTAAAACGTCTACTTTTTCAAAGTATTAATAAAATTAAATCGAGTGCAGCGTAGAACAGCTATATTTGTGTAAGGTTGTTAGAAGTGTAACAGGCTTATTGGATAAATAATGTTGGGAACCACTCGTTGAGCATACTTTGAAGTAAATGTTAAATTTATTATGTGGATTTCAGAAAGATCACCTTAGCGAAAAAGTAAAAAATATAATCGTGAATTATGTGAATTGTAGTTAAGTAAGCATATCTGGTGATGGCTCACTCAGCACACTCCATACGCTCTTGTGCCTGTTTTTAAGTAATTATGCACACGTAGATAAATATTAACGTTTTTACTAACAACCCATTTAAACTTAATTGCGTAACTCATCATTCACTTGTTAGCTAATTAACTTAAAAATATTTGAACTTCTACATTATAAATCCGGGTATTTGGAAAACCTGAATCAAACAATTCTTCAACAACAAAACAACAGGTACAAACTGGCTAGCTGAGGACATTTCTTCACATTAACACCCGCTTTCTGGATACTTCGCAAACAGATTTAGGATTTAAAATTATTATGATTCGGAATATAACTGTTGTATCGATTTCAATTAAATTGAGTTCTGGTCAGATACCGGTCTCCCTAGAGAACAGCAATCCGGTACACAGATTTAGCACCAACACTGCCAAGATCCAGATACGGGACTGGTAGTTAATATATTTATATAAAGCTGCAATTTAACTCAATGACTCATTGACACACAGTGCGGTGCACTTTAACTCAAACTATTGTCCTTAAAATTTTCAGCGAGGGAACATATTTGTCAGGTGAATATGGAAAACATAGAAATCTTCACGAATGTGGTCCAGTTTCCAATAGAGAGACGTTCATATTTATCAAGTTTTTATTAATTTTACATGTAAAGTAATGAGGAAATGAAAATTTTGCCTTTCAGTGTAAGATTCATCCATGTTTAAAATATTAACAATTGTCATGTGAACTTCGTATTTGGACTAAATATCGACTGAAGCACTAACGTTTCATATCCATGTCTGTTTTTATTTTGGTGTATAAATTAAAAAGAAACTCTGTTAAAACTGCGTTTCAGGAGGGTCTTATGGAATTTACTCATCATAAAAAAATACAAAACTATTAAACTTTCTAATAATAAGATATCGATGATGATATCGATATCATTCATCTTTTATAGGAAAAACAAGCACGTTACTACTTGCCACTGAGAAATCATAATTCGAAATTGAACTGACCAATCACAATTCACGAAATGAACATTCACACATTACCACTATTAGCCAATAGGATAGCAGGATTCGAAATTCTAAAAGCCAATCATATTTTAGTAATCGAACTTCATCTCATTTTGATAGTAGACCTCGGGGTGACTGGACGTCGTGCTGGAGGAGTCCCTGTTTTCATCCGAGGGACACAATTGGCGGAAACTTTGAAAGCTAAGAAAGATCATTTATTGCTTATCAATTTCATTCCCTTTCCGTAGTCCCACGATGTGATTAAAGGTAATCTGATTATAGTATAATTTCCAATTTAATGAAAGTCTATAGAAAATGCAATCGTGGTGAATTACAATACAGTGCTCGTAATCGGAAGAAGATATCGTCAAACTTACAATCACAATGTAAACTGTTATGGCAAATTAATTTTTCGTGAATTTTCGCGTCTGGACTTGCAGTGATTTATGAGATGTCTCATATCCTCACCTCGGAAGACATAAATCGAAATGAAAATGGATTCAAAACGTATTTATTTTAAATCTCATTTTTTACTTGCTGAATATTTCTTTTTCAGTCGATTTTCAAACTTGACAAGAGCTATTAACTTTATCTAATGACCTTTATTTATTAAGTATGACGCGAAAATGTATTCTATATACTAGAGGATAGTTCATTATAGTTAATATATAACAAGCAATGCTTGTATCTTTCAGTGAAATTCACTAAATGCTTTTTGTATTTCATCAGAAGATACATTTTATATTATACATATTTCGCCTCCAGTGTTTCCGAGGTGAATGCCGAATTTTTTTCCAATATTTATTCGTCTAAACGTTAATCTCAATAATTTTTGTGTTCAAATACTTTATTTAATTATAAGTAGCATTTATGCATATGTAACTAAGAGGAGTGAATTGCATGTACTATCCAATCTTCTGCCTTAGTTCCCTCCACAAAAGTACCTATCAACAAATACTAGCGTAATGCAAGTGCTTAATTTGTATGCCTGTATACCACGGAGACTGCCATTTAAATATCTGAATATGAATGTAGATTTCAAATCCAAGTACGAAACTCATTACTTATTTCAAATTTTTCGTAATAAGAAGGAGAATTAAAGGATGTGAAAATAATAATTTGCAAATTCCACAAAAATAACTATTTGGATCAATTCACAATATTTCTGAGGATCTCGCAAAATATTCTTTCCATGAGGAATTCCGCAAATTATCGGCCGCCGTATCTTGCATCCTTTTCTGTCCAACCGAGGATTGAGGCGACGACATGGAGCGATAGTGGAATGGGGATAAAGGCAAAATATTCCCCTTACATTTCAAAATATTCTATTTAACTAAAACATTACCTTTTAATGATTATCTTTAATGTTATGGTTATTTTTGATAAATATGAACCACTACCTACGCTTAGTAACAGTTAACTCAGATAATAAATAGCTAAGAAAATTTCTAAATGCAGTGCGCGACACTGATGACTAAATTTGTTTGAAGAGAATGTCTACGGAATTGTATTTCTGCATTTTGCAAGGAGAAGGATCTCAATTGTGCAATCACAAGCGTAGCATATAATATCCCACAGAGAGTAGGCAATATAAAACTATCCTAATCGGCTGTGTCTCTTGTTATTCTATAAGTAATATTTGCAGATTTTCACAAAGAAAATAGTTTCAACGCTTTTCGTGACTTTATTTCCCTCGGACACAAATGCAATTTGAAAGAAAATTAGATTCTGAGCGTCAAGTATTTCATTTCGAGGGATTAATTTCAGGAAACGTTTAGTGCTACTCAATGGAACGCTATTTTGCTAGGACTTTTATTGACAGGCAGCTACAAAGTGTTCAGAACCAGTTTCCTTCAAAATGTAAGCACATGAAATCATATGTTCTTTAACATTTCAATGAAATCTTTCCCCTATAATGTAGGATTAAATTACCTCACGATTACTAACCATTAAGGCATTTTTTTGATAAATGCACCGCTAAAGGAAAAAGAAGAAATCATAAATAACAAGAAAATCACAGTGTTTTATTCATTGTCATGGTCTTATATTTTATTAAACCCATTCAACCGTGTCTCTCCTCCCACCCCCGCCAAGGAGTGTTCAGGGGTCATCAAGCGAAGGACATCCATCGCACGGCGAAAGCGAAGGTTAGTGAAGCATATGAATGAGTATGAATGAACTGTGTTTCTCTTTGCACCTGATTAAGGAATAGGAATTAAACACCATAAACAAGAAAGAGATTTTTTACTGAAGGAATTATTCAAAATCTATGACATTGTCCAGGTTAGGTGGTTTCATCAATAACATACTATTCTCAAATTTAAGATTCGTTTGATCTTATTAGATAATCTTTCATTCTCAGCTATACTATTTAAGTAAATGAATTCTAATATAGAAACCTTTTTTTCTTCTTCAGAATATTAAGGAAAGGTTTCGAACGAGACCCAACTCACAATTGAATCAACTTTGAGAACGATTTTTCGGTGCAAATTAGAATAAAATCTTTTCACTAGAATGGCCATGATTTCACGAAGTAATTGGGAAACTTCAGTCATCACCAGACACGCGAAGGTGTTTCCAAAAGGATTACTATTACCTGAAGCCTTACGGAAACAATTTTTTATTTAAAATTTTCTTGTGCCATCTGAGTCGAACATAACGTACCCCCATTGGCTATTTATTCGTTCTAATGACAACTGACGCCTCATTCCTCCTTATCGATTACTTTGTACATTGGGAGTGCGAGGGGAGATTGACGGGAAGAGTCTGTGCGGAGGTCAAGAGATTTTGTCCTAAGGCTGTAACAAAGAAAAGTACTACGTGAAATGAGAAGTGCATAATACTTACCGCGGTTGTCCCCCGAATAAAACAACTGGTGCACGCATGCATCACGTCTTCAGTCATGTACTTCTCGTCACACGAAACACGCACTTCAAACGACACTTAACTATTCACATTCCTCGTACCTTGAAATTAAGAAGCGCCGGCCATGCACTTCAATCACGTGTGACACACCCAATTAATTATATATAACGCTACACAATTCTACTGTAGGTGACACCTGTCTTAATATTCTACGTCCCCTGAACTGACGGATGATATGACGGCAAGGAATCACTCTAGAATGGGCACCGACAGCTTGGACAAATGAAATTATATTTGTTATTTAATTATCACACATTAGAACACATTATTAAACTACCTCCACTGAGGAATTTTATGCGTTATCTAAGTTACGATGCGTGCTCCCCGTTCGCTTTTTCTCATTACATCGACACTTAAATATTCAGAAACCTTTCCACTGCACAAGAGGAGTAGCTAGAGACTGGAAGGCGGTCGCTAACAGCTGTTCCACCGTGCTTTCTTATGAGTGACTTGCCCTTGACCGTGTGTTCGATTATTCGGAGCTTTTCGCTCTCCTTCCTTTCCACTCACAAGAATTCACCTTCGGAACTCACGGTGAAATTGATCTAAATTTCAATCACCCGGCCGGCAATTACCCTGAAATGGAAAAAGAAAGAAGTTTTTAGATACATGCCTGGAATTAAATACCTGAATGAATCTATACTCTCATATGTGAGATTGTAAAGCTATCGGCAGTGTGTATAAGAACAAGATAATTCTTCAAAATCGGAGGAGAATATTTGACTCCTAGAGAAACTTCATTGGTAACGTATTCCTCGCCGTGTCCCTCAAACCGCGTTGTTTAAATTTCATCTCAAATGATCACGAGAGCCTCCCGATTCGATCGGTCCCCCCAAAACACCCCCATGTCGACTTGGCCACCTAACTAAATGCGAAGCCACCGTACTCCACTAGTGTCTCACGATGTAATGATGATTTGTTCAAGACGTCATAGTAAGTACACAGTTTAGTTTACTCTGTGGTAAGCGTGTCCCTCATAAAATTATCGCGAGAAAGGTGATAGAAGTTATCCATCAAGAGTAGAGATCTATCTTTCTAATATGCTGTTCGTTGTCCACGAATATGCCATAACGCCTCGACAGTAAAATTTATTTGAACCGACCTCCTGCACCTTTTATATTTATTAAAGGATAACATAAGTGATTACAAATGAATAAAATCAATGATACATGTGATTATGAAGAGGGCAGGTGTGGTATTACAAACAAGTAGAATGAAATTTAAAAGTAAGACGATGTTCAGACTGCACTACAATATCTTCAGTACTCGGCTAACTCGTTGCCACATTTCAGTATTTGCATTCATACGGACAACCGAATATCCCTTCCACTGTAGCACACATATTTAGCTTTTCTTTTTTATCGCCGAGTAGATATTTATTAGCGCTTTTGTTTCGACTTGTCGTTAACGCGGTTCGGTAAGGCTGAAACAAAATGGAGTAGTAGAACTATTTTTCTTTATAGGGTGCTTCACGGCAATGGCCATTTCGCACCACTTCAAATCATGGGAAAAAATTCCTGAGCACAAATTCTACAGCATTCTCTAGGTGGGACTCGAACCCGCGAACTTTGGTCTAGCCGGCGAGCACTCTACCCATCAGGCTAACACAGCCGGCCAACAAGAGGGAGTTCGCTCCTCACGACATTCTTTTAATTGTTAGTAATTCGGGTCGTAATTATTTTAGGAATCCATTTTTTCTAAATTTTGAAGGAATATTCATTTGACCGTTAGTAAAACTCTCAGCTATAATCAAATAATGAACCAATTAAAACTGACCGTTGGAAGAGTTAATAGAAAGTGCACCTAACAACCATTGGACAGGGCCAGAAAACAGTAGCATTTCAAAAGTCATTTACAGAATAATATTATTTAAAATGTAAGAGTAACACCATTTTAACTTATAATTCACAGTAATGATCAATTTTCATATGACTAGGCAGTTTATTGAACAGATTCTTTTCTTCACAAATCACAGTCCCATGTTAATGGGTCAGTTGGGTTTTCATGTTACACATGTAGGGCTTATGTATTTACTGATTTTTCAGAGTTTCTGTAAGTGACGATAAGCATATGTAATACATTGGAACTTGCATTTAAAAGTATAGCATAATTCCTAGATTGTTAACCATATTCTTTAACAGCAGACAGTGATAATGAAAAAGACTAAAATATACAAAGTCATGCCTCCATATAATTATTTTTAGAATACACAACATTCTCACTGGTGAGATTGGGTGACACAAATTCTGTTATTCAATTTGAACTGGGCAAAAAATTATTTCTGCAAGAGTCACCATGCCAATAGATTACACCAGCTATGTAAGAAAATTGTATTCTAATTCATACTACTCCCATATGCACCATAAAAATAGCCATGCTAGATACAATTCCATTGAAATGCAATGCCAGAGGAGTAATAGTATAAGGATAAAGCATAAACCGTCTTTCATAGAGCTCAACACTCAATTAATTATATTATATATACAATCACCCAAAAGTTACCATATCAACCATGCACTCGAAAGAAATATTGCCCTGAAAATAAGACCATAAAAGTTATTTCGAGAATATTTCTACTAAGGCAGACACAAAAAGTTATTCAAAATTATTCTTAAAATATTGTTGTAAATTAGTTTTTCTTTGTAGTCAACTGATCTCCGATCAAAGGAAATTATAATAGATGAAAATGGTTATTTAGTCAGTACAAACATGTAAAAGTATGAGCTTAAAAGCATTAACACTGCATGTTTCTGTATCAACAAAATGACTCTTTGGGTCTGCTGGTATTTCCTGGTACACGTGCAGGGCTGATGTATTTGCTCATTTTACATACTCCAATATGATTACGTTGTGTTGCAAATTTTGTATTTTTCATAAATTTGAAAATCTTCAATTATAAGTTTCATATTTTTATTTGAGGATGTTTTTTTGATGTTTAAAGTTTGATAATGATATTTAAATTTGATGAGCAGACACAAAAAATTATTCAAAATTGCTCTAATAATACTATTGTGGATTTGTTTCCCTTTGCAATACTCTCATCAACTCTCAGAATATGTTCAGTAGAAAAAATAGGAATTTAGTAAGCATAAATATGTAAAACTGTGAGCTTAAAAGTAACACTGCATGTTTCTGTATCAACAATATGACTTTTACACATTTCTATTTGAGCAAGTCTCCAAAGACTATAAATTAATTAATATTATCTTATCGAAGAATAAACAGCACTATCCAGCCATTTAATTTACATTTTTCTTCTCTCTCCTATTCCTCACATTTCCCAAACACCATTATAATATAATTCATAGCCTAGTACCCTACTTAAATTGATTAGTCTCCTTACACACAAGTAGGTCAGCAAATAATAATAACAAAACTTAACCACAAACAGTTAGCTGGTTTCTATGATATTCCTGTTACAGTTATCTTTTCTTTTTTTTTTGGTAATATTATTTTGATTTCATTCTATAGTAGATCCTCTGCTAATCCATGTTAAGGAATTCCCTGGCTGATGGAATTTTCTCTCCAATGGTAATGAATATTAAAAATAACTCCAAGTAAAAAAAATATCATCATCAGTACTTCAATCCGAAGATTGGTTACTGCAGCACTCCAGCCTTTCCTATCCAGTGCTCTCTTACTCCTTGG
>WURS02000014.1:285001-298771 GCA_011762765.2 Rhinocypha anisoptera | reverse complement strand
GATATCTATAGATATCTATTTGCTGTCTGGGATATGTGTCAGTAGGTGTGGGCAGCTGCCCCCCATAGAATGATGAATGGTGAAAAAACATAAAAGGAAAAATTAAAATGAAGAACTCATTGACAAAAGCTTATAATTTTTAAAAATCTGTTTCTTATGATTTTAAAGTACATTACAAAATTGTACTCTTAAATATAAATTAATTTCATATCAATATAAATGTCTCTAGAATATACCAGATGCTTAGAAAATCAATAGTATGGGAATGAGTCTTTGATATTTGACCTTCATCTGATTGTTTAAGTGTGCATCCACTTACTTCTCCTTCTCCGCCCCCTTCACACTTTAGGTCTCCACCGGAACGGGGATCATGTCCCATTTTGTCAACTTGCACATAGTTGTTCCAGAGGCTTTTATTCTCGGCAGTGGAGAGCACCATGTGGATGTGGGCAGTGCCATATCACTAGTCTGCATCATTGAAAAGGTGAATATCATTATCTTTCTCACACATCTTTGCATCTAGAATTATGTGTGCATACTCATTAATGTACAATTTCTTTTTTGAAATTTTCAGTGTAACAGGTGCTCCTCATGCTTATAAAAATATAGTTGATACAGATTTACCTTTTTTTGGGATTATAAAATCCTGTGAATTTACCAAAGTGAAAATATTAATCTACACATATATGCTCTAAAAAATTCTTGTCCACTGTTTCCATGTGAGGACTAACAAGATGCAAAATGACTGTACTGGCAAAGAGACTGGTTTTTTTTAAATTAGTGATTTTTTCCCAGTTACTATTGATAATTTATCGTATATCATGATACAAAAAAATGCCTGAAAACATACATCCAACTTGTTTTATGCACAAAACCATAATTAAGAAGCAGTACAATTCAGGGGATTGAAAAACTGCCTGCAATTGTTTTCCATAATCTTCAAGTATAGAAATTTAAATTTTTAACAATGATTTTTATCCATTAAAGTAGTTCTAAATAAAAATCAAGACTGGACTTTCTGAATGGCTCTTTCAGTACCCTTATTTTTATGTATGTGTACGTAGCATCAAAAGGAGTGACATACATATATATCTTATTCAATATAAACTGGCCAACACACAGTAGTTTGCTGCACAGGTGGGGAGGCATGCGGGAAAATGAATCTGGAGAGGAAGAGCATGGGGGGAGGGGGGTGAGTAATGAAAACTCTTCAGCTGTCCTCCACCCAATCACTCACACATGATTTTGTCGGGCATATACTTTCAGCTTTTGCTAGAGTGGCTTCACCCGGCAAGAGATAGCATTATATACTGAGATTCATACCACTGTTGTAGAATGAACAAACAAAAAGAAAGATAGAAAAGGAATATTATAAACAGACATACGAATTTGAAAGTGGTGAAGTCCGTTTCAAGGCACGCATAGCTGAAGTAGGAAAAGGGCCATATACACATTCGTACAGAAACAACCTCCAAAAATACATATTCAAATAGTAGGAAAATAAAGAAAGGGAACACACAAAAGGACGAACACAAAGTGTGGTATATATAATGTACACAGGAAGGATTTAACTTTTTTGGGAATTTCCCAAGTTCCACAATGTGATTCGGAAACCATTGCCTATGTTCCTGCTTGAATCACACCAAATGTAACACTGCAATTGCATTCTATGAAAAAGTGTAGTAGAAATTACATATGACTGGCTTAGTTATATAAATTCATGAAAAAATGACTAGGAGAATTACTTTAATTATAGAAAGGAAACTTTACTAGACATGATTCAATGCTAGAATCTCTGATTGGCTGAAGTTTACTTCTTAATAATCAGTGTATGAATCATGCTCTGTTCATGGTAAATTGGTACACTGATTTCTTAATTGGTGTCAATTGATATTTATACTGATCTATATTTTGTTTTACTGGATTAACATATCTCCCATTTTTCTCCTCCCACAGTCACCATCCCCACCCCAGTATGTTTTCTGGTATCACAATGACAGGATGATCAACTATGACACTTCCCGTGGAGGGATTACTGTGGAGACAGAGCCAGGACCAAAAACACATTCACGCCTCACTATCCGGGATGCCTCTGATGGTGACTCAGGGAACTATACATGCTCAGCCTCCAATACAGAACCGGCATCCATCTTTGTGTTTGTATCAGAAGGTAAGGAATGGACCTCTTTGGTTGATTTGAAAAATCCTCTATTGAGTATTTTAAAAGTGAAACGACTTTAGTCAGATCCTATATTCATCTAAGTTATTTAATCAAGTAAAAAAATATCACAGTTATCTTATTTTTTTACTGATAAATTTATTTCAACTAAAAAAGTATAGAAATTTTTCCTTTTTAGATTATTTGGTTTTATAATTCATTGCATTAATTGTAAAGAAAAATAATTTTTAGTTCCTTAATAGTTTGGTTGTATAATGATTAAAAATCTTGGAAAATTGCTTATATAATAATATATTGATATTCTACACATTAATTTTTTATTTTAATTGTAAGTGTGAATAGCCTCCTGTGTATCTATGATAAATAGGGTAATTTCCTATCAAATAACCAGAACAACAAAGACAAGTTATGACAATGTCTAATAAATTATGCCATTTTGGAAAATCTAAAATATGCATTTCACAAGAAACTTTAAAACGTAATATCATGTTTTAAAGTAATAGCATACTCCGAAATGTTTAGTTTTTCCAAACAATTAGTGCCTTAATTTTCTAACCTCAATCGTCACTCTATTATTGCATGTATCAACTCAATTCTCTTTCAGTCCTTCTTCCTAAGATCCCTCTTTCTTTGTATTATGTATTAAATTTACCAATTGCCTTTCCAGGTGATTGTGTTACATGGCACCTCTATATCCCATTATGATACTATGTTCTATTAGACATTTTATTTTACACTATTATGTTCCATTTTGTATGGGGCTCTTTTCTTTATAAGGTATCTTCTTCTGCACTTTTGTATACAATTGTATATCAATGCACTAATTATGTCCTTTTGTTGTTAATTAATCCTGTTTCATGAATCCTATTTTATTCAATCTTATATGATTAGTAATTGCAATAATAATAGTGTCTCAAAAATGATATAACATCTTGTTTGTTAAGCAGCAGCAACTATTATGTCAATAGATTGTTGACATTTCTTGTCATTGAAACACTATGAATGGAAATATACATTGGAAATATACATTCTTATTGGAATGTATATTGGAAATATATATTCTTATTCCAGACCCGGTTTAGCTGTATAATTAAATGATGTAATGCTTCTCTGTATCTTCAGTTGAAGAGACAGGTGAAGAAATGCAGCTTCTTTCAGAATGTATGCATTTTCGAATCCGTTTGATTTTTCTGTCTTTCTTATGTTTAGTTTTTTTGTAGAATTTATTGATGAAAGTCATTCGTTATTAACATGCATAAGAAATCAACCTTGTATTGTTTATCTCCAGAATATTTTTTTTCCTTTTGGATTCATGAACAGTTTTATTTCTTTTTAACATTCACTGCCAACCACTGAGATGTAAAATAACAATTCACATCTGAATACTCAAATTTTGTCCTTTGGGGCTTTCACAATTTCATTATTACCAAGGGAAAATATGTATTTTTAACACACTCAGCACATATGACTTGAATTCAAGCCATGGTGTACTATGCTGAGACCTGCATGCCTTCATGCCAAGGCATGGAGTAGAGCTAATATCTTTTTCAATTGCTTTTATTGTTGAGATGTGTTTTATTGCCATGACTTCAGGTCATGAAAAAATATTGTTGATACACGAAAAATGATTGCCATAATGTAATAATATTATATCAAAAATACTTAAGAACATAAAAATCCATTTAAAAAACTTCTGCACTGGAGAAGATTTTTGGAAATCATTAGTTAATTCAGTGATACATTTTAGAACAATATTTATCATATATTTTTCATTAACTATTATGTAAAATTTTCCCCATTTTTTTCAAATGCCAATAACTAAATCATCCCATTTTTTCCTAATGTAGATTTTGTACCATAGTGTACATTTGTATTGCTTAATTTCTGTTGCTAAGTCTGTTATTTTAGCTATCATTCTTTATTTTAGTAAATATTTTTTTTTTATAAATTTCCTCTCACCATTGTCATACCTATTTGTGTACATTTCTTTGTTACCTTTCAATGTCTTCATTGTCTTTTATGTATTTGATTTAATTTTGACCTGTTCTATACATGCATCTAACATGTCCTTGAACTAATAAAGATATTATGAATTATTATTATATTATTATCTATTAGTTGAGTCAGTATGTTGATAAAACAATAGCTGCCATAGCTGTTTTTTTACATTTGAGATATTTTTGTCAATTTATACTCTTTCAAATGTGTGTTGGTGCAATTACATTTATCTACAAAGTTTTCTCAGCTGAATGGGCTAACACATGTGATAGCTTAAACCTTTAAAAACATATTAAGAGATAAACAGATATTAAATAAGGTATAAAGAATTAACTGTCACATTTCATGAAAGTGAGTGTACAAAATAGGACTTCTTTTTATATTACATTTTGCTATTTCTGTACATTTATTACGTATTTGTTTCAAATTTACAAATAATTATTTACATCAATGTTAAATCTAAATGTTATTATATTTCCCTATCATTGTATTAATAGGACATTGGCCCACGTGGTATCATCACTATCTTTTATACATGACAAGAAAATCTGCACTGAAAAACATTGATTTTCTTTGTTGAAACAGTCCTGTTTGCATTGACACACTGGTCACAAATTTTATCTGGAAAAGGCATTGCCGTAGTATTCTTGGTTTTCTTCACCATTTCTTTTCTGTATATCCATTCACTTTCAGACTTCTTCCCTCTATGCCCACTTCACAAATATTTTAAAATTACACAATGTTTATTCGTGTCCATTTTATGCTACTTCTAATTCAAACAGTTCTAAATAAAAACAGCCAAGAGATTGACAAGTAATATCACAAGGACAATAAAAATATACCCAAAATCTTAAGAAAAAACTGTGCTAATAGTATCACCACCTGTGGTTTAGGTATGGAGAACTTTTCTGGTCAGGACTTTACACTGTACATCCTGGACCACAGAATGTCACAGTCAACTTTGAGTCTCATTTCATGTTGCCCATACTTTTGCATTTTTATCATCACTTGAAGAAACAAATCTTCCGGGATTTCCTCCATGTGTGAAAATTAAATTTGACGAGAGTTTCGCCATCATTGCAGACAGTGCCTTCAGGTCATAAATTATGACCTGAAGACACTATTTGCAATGATGGTGAAACTGTAATCAAATTCAATTCTCATACACAGAGAAAATCCCAGAATATTTGTTTCTTCAATTGCACCACATGGAAGACTTCATAGCGTACTTTATTATCACTTGTTGTCCTTTGTATAAGGCTCTAAAGAATGAGTATTTAGTTAGGCTTATGTTCTCTTTCTCCCACCTATCACATAAGAAATAACTTTATAAGAGAACAAAAAACAAAGTACTCTGTCAAATATAAAAGCATACTGTATAGCTACAATAACAGAAACTATAAATAAATTGTTAGGAAATCAACAGAAGAACATCCAAATGCAGCTTGTAAATGAACAGAAACTAACCAAAACAAATTCATAACAGAACCCAAAGTAATACAGTTTGAGAAAATTGAGTTGAAATTTTCACGTTGAGTGAAGTGTTGGAGTTTATATCATTCCACTTTATGAAGAGTCTGAGTTATAAGTGAGATTAATACTGCCCAGAGGCACTGTTACTGAATTTAGGGTATGATAACAAGATAGGTTTAGATCATAAGTCAAATTCTCTGCATGTGCTCAAAGAGGATTATAGCTTTTTATTAATTTACTGTATGCGATCATGTATGGGTTGACCTTTAAATAAAAAATTGATAAATAAAACTAGAGTAAATGTTTATAGTTTGTTAAAAATGTATACCAATTGTTATGTGAGTTGTACTTATATAAAATCTTATTATCAATAATAACAGTCCATATATGTATGTTGAAATAAATATTGATTCTTTAAACTGTGATAACTACTACAACCTATTAAATCATATATGTATTCCATTTCAAATAAAATCAATGTAGTGAATGAAATTCTTAATTCATACAGTTGAAACAAGTTAAAAATATTAAATTAAATTTCTCCTGGCCCTTATTACTTGAACATGTAAGCATTCAAATAATGTCTACAAATTATAATTGAAACTAATCAACAGAAATTAGCTCAGCCACAATTATGGAAAAACATAGACTTGACTTGAACAAGTAATAAGCAAAATACAAAATTTTAAGTGAAAATTCGAGGAGTTGACCTATACAATGGCATATATGGTAGTTTAATTTGTCCATTGGGAATCCTTGGTTGTTGCTCGTGGGGAGTCCTTGTGATCACCATTTTTGTTTCCCTTTTGCCTCATCTGTCGTTACAGCCGACAAGATGGCTGCCATCCTGCCCAGAAAGACGACATCTGGGTCTGGAGCCACTTCCTGGCTGCTGCCTAGGGACCCAAGATCTCAGATCCTGGATCCATCATTTCTCCTTTCCTGCCTCCTGCCGTTGCTCATTTCGCAGGGGCTCCTGAGGCATGCAAGGGGTGGCTGATGAGAAGGGGCAGTTAAATGCACTGCCATCTCAGGGCTATGTTGCAGTGATGGCACTGGAAACAAGGACGATCACTTTTGATGGATGGAAAGCATGTGAGTGTAAGAGGGAGGAAGGAAGTCTGGGGGCAGGAGAGTTAGGTCAGGACCCCAGTTTGCTCAGCAGGAGGATGGGGATGTTCAAGGGTATCTCCCCTGCTAACCCCACCCCCCATTAAATCGTAAGCTCTCTTTCCCTCCCGCCCCACCACTACTAAACATTACTGCATCATGCATTTGATGAACTCATCTCATATGGGACAAACTTCGCCATGATTGCCACATTATAAATAGTGGTGCAAGAGGGGATAGGTGCAGAGAAGGACAATAGTGCAAATAGGGCACAAAGATCAAGGACATTCCTTCCTCAGTGAAAGAATTGTACTCCATCTGTATTTAAATGAATACAGAAAAGTTTTTCTATCACTAAAGAAGAAATTGATCTCTAACCCAGAAACATCGAATGCAATATATCATCTTTTTCTGCATCTATATATTATGCGTATAAATCCAATATGTTCTCTCCTGCTCTCTTATATGTATATGTAATATACAAGGATTGGGTTTTCTGTTTCAACATATTGGTCCCAATGTGACATCTTCATGAAGACAGTTTTCCAGTTTAAAAGTGGATATGTGCTACATATTATGTTTCAAGTGGGCTGGCTAGAAGATAAAGTGCAGATTTGACATCTTTTCCTTTTGTTGTTTGAACTTGGCTGGTTTGAAATGAGTGCAAAAAGTTCATCATAATCAAAGAATCATCACTCTTCAGATTACCTGTTGTGGAAAGCACTTCATAGAGTGCAGGAATTATTTGTAGGTATTTGATGATTTATCTCTGTGAAAGTTATGGAAGAGGGAGTTTTTGAGGCAAATTCTAGAATTAAAATGAATGAAATCAAGGTGATTCAAAGAAAGATATAGAGAAATCATGGGCATAGAAAATTCTGGGAGGTTGTGTATGTGTGTGAGTGTTGTGTGTGTATGAATGCATGAACCAGCATTGTACCTTTATCAAAGAACAATGAGGTAGATACAAAGGACTTTTGTGTTCTGCTTTTTTCCTCAAAGAGGTGTTCCTAATACGCTGTCCTGGGAACTAGCTCAAAAAATACCCTTTTGTTAAGTTTTGACCATGTCAAGTAGTGAACGAAGAGGTTGACCAAAGTATGAGGAGGAATTTTTTTCAAATCAGTGTCATTTTCTGTAAGCTTCCTATATGAAGAGAGATGAGATGGAAGAAAGAGTGAGTTGGACTTATTAGTAGAAGACAGAAGTGGCAGAATGTGTGCAGGAGGAGAGAGATGGTGGCCATCAAGTTTTGAACAGCATTCAATGAGGGACTTGAAGTGTGGTGATGGGTCTTCCCTCCTCCTGAGAGACACCCTTAGGGAGTAGATTGGTTAAATTTCACCTCCCTAAATAACCTCCCTTTTAGGTCCACATGTATACTTAAAAAAAGTGAAGAAAAAATTTAAAGCAGTAGATTTCAGCCAAGAAAAGAAGAAATTGAAAACTTTTAAAAAATATGACCATGAAATTCTTTCAACATCTCCTTTTCTGCTGCTCCTCCCTACCACACACACACCACATTAGCTGCATAATAATATACCTCTCCACCCTAGCCCAACTCTATTTTCTCCTTTCAAGTTTTGTGTGTGAAGTTGTTAAGCAAATGAAAGGGTGTAAATGAGTATTTTTGCATGGATGAACATTTTCTCATGAGAAATTGTCAGTTGTTTACAACCGCTCACTTAAAAAAAAACAAATCCTTCCCCTCTTAGACACTAGACATCTTAGGAAAATTATCTTTCCCAATTCTAGCAAAAATCCACTGCTATTTATAGTAGAATGCTTTCTTTTTTTTAAATTCTCATCTGCATTTGCCATTATGTATTATCAGTGGAATTTTTTATAAAAAGTAAGACAGCATACTCACAGGTTAGAGGTTTTATAAGATAGCATGCTCAATATTAATGATTTGGTCATGGGAATGTAGTTTTAACTGCAAGGAAATATGTTTGAATTGTGGCTTATATTTTAAATAATTTTTTATTTAATACATGAATTGATTTCATAATTTAGATTACCAAAGACTGGAGTGTCACTCGAAAAGTCATATGTAGACAAATTTCTCAAAGAGTAAAGTTATGTGTTTTCAGGTGTGACTATGGTTTTACAACATGAAGCATATTTCAGAAAGATGGTAAAAAGTGGTGAGCTAATGCCATCAGTAACCGGGGATTTGATAAATGGAGCCTATAATGTAAATTCATGTCATGCAAATCCTTCATTAACTTTAAAGTTACTCTTCATAGAGAGCTTATAATTTCTTTAAAATATTGGGGCATCCCAGTCTTCTAATTTATGTTGCTTTTGCCAAACAAAAAGTGTTTTGCCATCAAAAAGACTCATTTCAGTAGGTTTGATTAACCCTGTTCATGTTTATCATACCTGAGTCACTCGAGAACTAATATGCCAATTACCAGTAATAACTTAATATGCTATGACATCTGTCAGTTATCAAATTTTTAGAAGCACAAGTACATCTCCTCAAACATGTACTTCCTTACACTTTTTGTTTACAAAACATTTTCATATGAGCAAATAAGATGAGCTACAGCTTCAGCTGTGGATGTCCTCAAAATATCACGAATAAAACCAATGAAATTAATTATCAAAACTTTTCCAAATTCCTTTTTAAAGAACTTCAGGAAGTAAAAATCACTACATAGACATATATACATGCCAGGTATCTACATGCCTTGAGTCATCAGTGCCCTCAGATTATTGCAAATCAGAATTAAAATCCTGATTGTTGAATCATCTATCAAAATTTTATTTTGGTTATCCATTTATAGAAATGTTTCTTTTTTAATGGTTTTCATTAATAAGAACTTAAGGCATTGTCAGTATTTTATTAAATTTTGTTGAATATGGAATATTTTTATGGGAATGGGTGCATATTGCATAACAATACTAAAAAGAGAAGGAAAAGGACTTCCTATATATTCCATCTTTTTCACAGCTTTAATTTTAATGAAAATTTATATGGTGATTGCTTTTAGTAGATTATTTTAGTCAGTTACCATGGAAAGAAAAACTTTGATAATGCATTCAGTCAAATTTGATGCAATGAATGGACTTTTTTTACATATATTGTCACTTGTATGCAACTGCCAAAAACTTCCTATGAACAAGCGGCTCTGTCATGAAATTTTGTGGCTCTTATAGCTTTTGAGAAGGATAATAATAGCAGTTTGGAAGCAGTGTGGGTCCATCCCATATTTCCCATTCTTATGACATTGCTATCTTTATCACTTGTTAAATTTGTTTGGATTTGAATCCCTTACATAGTCCAGAACAAAATTCATCTTGTGATTACACAAAAATGGAAAGTGCTCCTGAATCATATGCCAGTCATGCTTGTTATTACCATGGTTACACTGCATTCCATCCAAAGTTCAGAAAGATGTTTCACAGTGGGGCTGGCAGCCCCATCAAAGAAGTCAATTTATGTGAGCTGAATTGTAATTCATTTTCCTTTATGTCTTACCCTTGAGTTATGACTTATTTAAATCCTTATTCTCACAGAAGTGGACCATATTTAGCGATGAATAAGAGTATTTATTGAAGTTGTATGAATGAGTAACTGTAATGTCAGGGCAAAATT
Source organism: Rhinocypha anisoptera (assembly GCA_011762765.2). Classification (NCBI taxonomy): domain Eukaryota; kingdom Metazoa; phylum Arthropoda; class Insecta; order Odonata; family Chlorocyphidae; genus Rhinocypha; species Rhinocypha anisoptera. The sequence continues at coordinate 288,407 of WURS02000014.1, read as the reverse complement.
TGCAAAGCTACTTTAAACAAAAATAATTGCTGATTATGTTGCTTGTGTCCCCATGTCATGGTAAGATAGGACCAAACACCTAAAGAAAACTGAGATCACGAGGCCAGGCCTTTTATTTTCCTTTTCAATAACACCTGTTACATAAGTGGGATTGGGTAGGTCTGCTAAGGTTGGTTAATAATGATTGCATAGGACTAAGACAAGAAGCACCCATCCTATGCGAGTCCGTTGTCAGTCCCGTACATTTTCCACTAGTGGAAAGTGAATATTTTATAGTTCAAATGAGCTTTGCAGGAGAGGATGAGGTAATTTTCAAAGTTTGGATATAACCTCTTTGAAGGATGCACCTCAAGTGCTGTGGATTGAACACTGTGGGTGGAATGGTGCAATAGATGGTGGTTTACAAGAATGACTTCTAGAGTGTATCCCATGAGTTTCTGCTCACCGTTTTTGTGTATTTAAAACTGTTCTACATGACTCCCCTAAATGCTCCAGGAAAAGAAAACTTTAGCCCAAAAGTTTGTGTACAAGAGTATGAATGTTAATGTGATCATCTGCTTTGAATCCCAATGGCCAATGGAAATTTTTTCAAACCATTTAAAACATGAATAATATCATCTTTTATTGTAAGGATAGAAGGAAGGAAGAAAAGAAGAGGTTTTGATTGTAATATAAAATATGACATTTCAGTGCCAAGGGCTGCACAAATGTTTTATGTGCATGAGAGAGTGAGAATGCATGTCTTCATTCATTGAAGTTTCATATCCTTAAAAAAAAAACACTCTAAAAAATCATCCCATTTACATTTAAATTTGGGACTAAAGTGATGTTGGAGTGATTTTGTGTTATATACATATATATGTAAGAAATTGTTGATTTTTTAAATCATCCCACCACAGAGTTCCACATCAGTCATATCTCTTTAAGGTCAAAAGTGTGAGTTGAATTTGTTAGTGTTTCCCAAAAACTTGTGTCTCACGGTGTGTGTTCCCTTTAATGAATGAAATCACATGGAATCAACTTTCAGATCAGAGTACCTACTTGTATTGCAGCAGTATTTATACTTATTGTTCGAGGAGTCATGTCATGGAAAAGTACCAACATAACAGACCCCTAAGTCCTTCTGCATGACTGGTAACAGGATAGGAAAATTGCTATAGATTGCAAAGAATTGGGGTTGTATCTTTGTAGGTACCAGTGTGTCACAGGCAAATGAAAAGATAAATTGCCTTTCCAGTAGTCATTCAGAAGAAGGACATCACCACCTTTGTGACCCTTTTCATTCTTGTTTGAATATTTATTACAAGCGGTTTATGAGCCAAATTGTCCAGATTTGCAGTTATTGTGACCACAGACAAAATTCCTTCAGCATATTGATTTGGTGCTCCATGTACGGACAAAAGTTTTAAAAATATTGTGCACACAGTTTTCTGCTGGTTCAGTTATACAGATCAAAGAGAAGATATTGATCGATTAGACTTCACGTTTTTTTGGATGATTGCATTAAGTTAAGCAGCACACATCATGTGCCACGTCCAATGATTCTCTGGTGATCCAGTGACAGGAGTACAAAGTTGCATAAAAAAGGTTATTAAGAATGAGAACACTTTGAAAAGTGGACATAAACAGATCCAAGCACCAGGAAAACAACAGTTTGACCCTTTTCTGGTTCTTAATGCTCAATTGGTATGTTTTTCTATAAATGATCATTTGAGTTCTTCTAGGGAATAATACCAAATTAGTTTCTCCTATATTCTACTTTCATATATTGGAAAAGAAAAGGGATTGTTTTTGTTTGGGATAAGACTTTTTGTTTCTGATACATTTTTAGTACAAGTTCAGATTCCAGTTTTATATGTAAGGTTGATCTAATATAATCATATTTTTTATCATAACCTTGTGGTGCTTGGAGAAAGTATTCCAGCCTGATTATTCTTCTCTGCAGAGTGAATGATGAAGCACTAAAGTTAATTATGGAAAAAAGAAATGGCTCATTCATAATTACTTAGTTAGAAGGCATTTAAAATTTGAACAACCACTTTTGAATTTGGTTCCAAACCCATTTCTGGTACAAAAATATGAATTACAGATTCAAATGCTGCAAGGGAGTCCATGATTTCCTTTGAAAAATTGTGTAAAAATAATCTACCCAAAATAATCTTTATGAGAAGGGAACTTCACATTTGCACCAAAAACCTTTTTTCCACTAACTTACAAAACTTTCATTGTCTTTCCCCAATTATTAAGAACATACCTACTCTGAATAAATGTCTATATTTTATTCACAATGTAACAGCTGTTTTATTAATTCATTCACCCAGACCTAGGCTGATAAGTGATTCTTTCTAATGTTGAAAAATGATTTAAATATAATTTCAGTACATGCCTATTTCTAATTCAATTACCGGTTATCAGATAAATTCTTCAAAACCTCATTAATATATATTTACTTGTGTTTCCACAAATGAGAAGATCCATTTGATTTATAGGTAATGGCACACACTCAGATTCATTTCTATGTGGGTGCTTTGAAAATTCAGTATAAAAATGAAAACTACTTATATATATAGTAAGTAGTTATTTTCCAAAAATGGAAATTATTCAAATTGTTTCTCAGAAAGACCTGGATCTGGTAACTGCATTGTGAGACAGACAGCGTGCTAAGCCCACTTAAAAGTGCTTAATGCTGATGATCTGATGACTTATCCAGTCATTTCATGGTTGCAAATTGCAAATATACCATGCTTTATACAGAAAGTAGTTTCAGAGGATTTTGGAAAAAAAGGGGGGAATGGTGATTCCTGTGAATGATTGATATAAAGAGAACAGTATGGGGTGTCATTAAGGATTGGTTAATGAAGCCCAAGGAGGGGTAAGTGAGAAGCAAGTAAAGTATCATTAATCATTTACAATCACTCTTTTTTACAAACTAGAATTTCCACACACTCTAATGCAACAGGCATTACTAATTCACAGTGCATCCATTTAGGATGTTTCATAACTTTTTCTAACAAATAATTTATGAAATAGGAAGCCAGTGTTAGTGTCACCTGGCCAGTGATCTTTTATCTGCTCCTAACACCTATTTTTCATCTGCTCTAGGCATGGATCTAATCTGACACACAACACTCTTTTTCAGTTATTGTAACTTCAGTGAAATAAATTCAGATGTTTAAAATCAGCTGAATAAAAGAGGACTGTTTTTATTTTGATTTCCTTTTGTACTTAATTGGTTAGATCATATTCCCAGATATACAATTTACTCTATAGCTTTTCTGTGTCTGTTATGGTTATCATGGTGGGAGTTGAATATAATCAGTATTTCAATCCAAAGATTGGTTGACTGTAGCCCTCCATCCTTTCCTATCTAGTGCTAGCTCTCTTGCTCCTTGGTAGGTCTTCCTTC
>WURS02000014.1:232591-243558 GCA_011762765.2 Rhinocypha anisoptera | reverse complement strand
ACTCAATATCAGTTTGCGGCGAGCAACCCGCTTGGTTTCGGCAGCTTCAGACAGCATCTGTCGCACCTTTACTGTGTACGACTTGTAACGTAAGTCCTCCTCTGCAATCCGATGCACTGTTCGCTCGCTGACACTCAACACTGATGCCAGTTTCCTCAACCATTGCTCTTAGTCCTTCGAAATCAGCACCTCATTTCTCGACTGCTGCCATTCATGACACGTGTTCCCTCGAATGAGATTTTCTTAGTTAGTGGAACCTTCCACAGACTTCTCAGAAGCATTGTACTTATTCACAATGTTGTAAACAGTTGATCTGGGGTACCTGAAGAATCGAATGAGACCAGTTGCCGAACACCCAGCGCGAAGACTTTCGATAATCGTGGCTCGTCGGTTGTACTCCGTACATGTACAACATATTGGACATTTTAAGATTACGACTGTTGACTAAATGCCTATGGCTTTCAAGAACGCCAATCGCAACCTCTGACAAAACTACGATATGGCAGGAAATTCAAATTGAAATTTGTCCGGATTTAAGCGCCGCACCCTGTATATATCAAATATCTGGGCAAATATAAAATTATTATTATTTAAGTCTTTACTTAAATCTATGCCAATATAAAAGGTTTTACTTGACAGTAAAAATGTAATAGTCCTCAAACTGAACAAAGGAATTTCTACTGCTGATTATATTCTGTTTTATACATTATAGAATCTACATCACCTTTCAATCCAAATGTATCATTTTCTGATGATTAATCCTTTATCGTATTTAAGATGGGAGATTGCCCAAGTACCTCTCTCCCATAGAATGAAGGAGCAAGTCAGTCACTAGGCCTGGAGTTGGAAAATAGAGGCATATTAGGCATACTGTACTTCATTTCTTTATACTAGATCACATTACAATGGGTCCAAAATTCATAATATCTTAGCAAATACAATCTTTTTAATGTTTCAGGATGATATTCAACTGACAACAATCATATTCTTGAAGGCAGAACAGTAAAATAAAATCATTGTACCTTAACAAAAAAATGATCTTAGTAACAATTAATTAGTGAAATAATGGGCACAGAAGTTGAAATGCACTTAACTCAACTATACTTATGGAGTTATTTAGCAATAATAAGTTAATTGGATATCTGAAACAAGGAAAACTCTGTCATATTGACACTGGAATAAGCATTTCAAAATTTTATTTTAATAGTTGTGACTTACAGAGCCACTTCTTTTACAATTCACCACCAAATTTCAATATTATCTGCATGTGATATCAGATTCCTTAATTGATATAACTTCTCCAAGCACCAATAGATCCATTACTGTTATGACATACCTTCAAGCCGCCAATAAGTTCATCTGCAGGCTGTGTGTGTGAAAAGGTTTACAAAACAGTGTCAGTATCAAAGTCACTGACTGACTAGTTTCAATTCACAACACTTTCCACAAACCTTATCATATTAGATCACCTTCTATGGCATCATGGTCAAATTCATAACATCCACTCGATATTCAATCGGGCTAAAAGGATGCTTTCCTTTAGTTCAAAGGAGAATAACAGCTGTATTACATTGGTTAAAATATACAAATGATTGAATTAGAATCAAAAACTCAAATTAATCATAACAATATAGTGACAAGTCTTTTTACTATTCGAGATTTAAATTTGTAAAAATGCACACCATACTCATATTCTAGCCATAAAAAAATCGACCGACAGGGGTCACTCAGTAAAATACGTAACCATTCAACAAATTTTTTTTTCTTTTTACTATCGGATTTTTTTTTTTTTTTAAGTGCAAGGAATTTCCTTTATGGGAATGATTCATTCCACAGCACACACCTACATCACATGTTGTTACAAGCATACAATCAAGGTCGGTAGAATTCACTAACTAAAAATTATTGAAGAAGAATGCCTTTCAAAGAGATCCCAAACAGCAGCATTGGAAGCAGCAGACATCTCATAATTTCACTGCAGTCGACACTCTCTGGGCACTGGAATCACAGAGGAAATTTGTAACTCCTTTGCGTGTTCTCTCTCTCTCTCACTGCACCTCACCACTTACTTCCTGGACAGATTATTTTCAGCCGGGTCCAAAGCCCACAGGGAACAGAAGACTAGCTCAGCTCGAATCCCGCACCAGCTTGAATGGCGTACAACAACCTACTCTGGAGGGTCTCTTCATCTGGGAACTCTGGGAGCTTCAGGAGGTTCATGCACGTGCTCGCAGTGGGCAGCCTGTCGCTGGCGACGCCAGCGTGCTGGACACAAAATGGAGGATCCAACTCCTTGTTGTGCGGAAGAGAGAGAGACAAGAAAATAAAGTGAAGATACCAAATAGGATCCGGTGGTCCTTTTTAAGACTCTCAAAAATACATATGGTGGAGAAACGAGCAAAGGCAAAAATATTAGAGAGACAACGGCATGACCAGATTAGGAACCTCAAGTTTGCACGCAATGGAAATCCGCAAACACAATGACAAGCTTGAAAGGCAGCCCTTTTTATTATTACCTTTACTATCCAATGATGATAATGTGAAAAGACCTATTTTTTTAATCAGATTTTAAGGAAGGCTATCCGTGACCTACCTTATTGCACTAGAAACAGATGAGGTTGTAACTTTTATGTATTTCCACAGAATTAGACATGAATGGTTTCCACAATAAATCATTACCTGGTGACGAATATTATTATTATGTAGGAGAAGGATGAAGATTATCAACAAAACTGGTCACATCTCATTTATTCTGCGGAAATACATAAAAGTTACAACATATATTTGTTTCTGTAACGTCAGACTTAATTTTAAAATTATTCTCATCAGAAGTAAACCAAAGGAAACGCAGCACAGTTCCCAAATTACGTCTTTATTCACACGTGTCTCACTTAATACTCTCCACGCTCCGCACTCGACAATCACCGCGCCAACTTATCAACAATTCCCCTTCTTCTCCTTACATAAATACCAATCAATTAAATACCAACAATCCATCATCCCAAATTCCACTTCACATTAATAACAAATAATTGGCCAGCAAACACATCACGACAATAGGCCAGACGTTACAGTTTCATTATGGAATTCCACCAGGTGAAGGCCTCCTCAGTGAATGCACTAGACATGAAGATATTTTTTTCGGAAAATGGTTAATCAAATGTCTGGTTTACAATACATTAGCCTGATGGTCTAAAGATATGAATATTCATAACTGAGAAATCAATTCAACAGGTTACCAATCAAAATACCATGTCTACTTTTCTGAGGATTTCTTAATAAAACTAAGAAGACTTAAATTATTTCACACTTGAAATTACCTTACCTTAAATTCCTCAACTACATACCTCCATAACTACATGCCTCAAAATTGCTTCACCAGATTGTCATGATGAAGTCTCTTTTCTTTCAAATCTCAGCCCTTATAATAGGCATAAAATTTTCCCATGGGCATCTCAATAAAAAAAGTGTCCCCGTTAAAGTCTTACCAGGTGGAACAAATTCCCCATGGTTTAACCCACGATTGTCAAAAAAATCCTCATCATTATCCAGCCGTGAACTTCGTTTGACCCTGAAGATGATGGATCTTCCGTCGTAAAGATTGCTGCTTTGTTCGCACCTATAGACTCATTAGCAGTTTTGACTTCAGACAGGAAGGTTGGGCGTCTCAAACTGTTACCTACTTATCTCATTGCACACATAAACCTGTTGGTCTCAATGATACTCAATATTGTGGTCGTAATAGACTTTTTCATTGAAAAAAATCTAATTCCTACAAAATTTGGCAGGCAGCTCAAGAAAAATTAAAAATGCAGTTGTACACAAAAAACGATGTACTAATTATGGTTGTGGAGAAAATGGCTGCTATAAATAGAGTGCGAATGACTTTTTTGTTCTTTTTATTTTTTTATTTCTATTCATCTCTCTGTAAAGTTTATACTTTAAAAGGTAGCATACAAAAATCATAATTCGTACTTTGTTTATAGCTGTCAACATTTTGTCCACAACCATAATTAGTTTTTTGTGTGCAACTAAATTTATTTTTATCGATCTGCCTGCCAAATTCCGTAGGTATTTCATTTTTTTCTGTATCAGGACCTTTATACCCATAAAAAATTTTGCACATTGTCTGCATTGTTGTCAAGGGCCACTCAATGCACTTTCACTAATATTTCTGGAGTTGTGAGTGACGACGGTCAATCAGAATGTCTGTCATGCTCCACTGTATCTTTGAAAAGCATAAACCACTCACTCACTTGGCTGAGAGATATACTCACCAAAAGCATACAGTAAGCTTCAGCAACAGCTTTCTTGGACTTGAAACAAAACTCAATGCAGAACTTAATGGTGACATAACTAAAATCACGAGAATTCAAGTGACCGAGTCCATCAACATTATCTTGGAAAAAAATAATAATTAAGACTGTTGAAATCTTCTCGGGTTTTCCACCACGTTAGCAGATGTCAGACGGTCCAAAACAAAAGGAGGCATTATAAATCAATCTCGATATGAAGAACATCAACTGAGATAGATAACCTGTCCTGGACCTGTTGTGGGAACCTTTATTCTGGAAAATAAAGATGGTTGAGGAGAATGAGAGAGGCTGATGTCATCAACAGCCAATCAGGAGTGACCTGAATCTAAGCTGTGTCATGTAAGTGACAACAACAGTAGTTAATTTGGATTTATGTGCTGAATATGATGACAGAGTTGGCCATTGAAATGTTGGCAGCTAAATTGGCAGCTGAGGCCCTAAACCCAGGAAGATCTCATTGTTGAGTGTTGGGAAAGTACTAAATCAATAATTAGGACAGTTTACAGTTGTCTTCCCCAATAGTGTTTTAATATGGCACCATTTGGGATGGCCAAACTGGCTGTCCCAAACAGGTCTCATGCCAATGATGAGCTTCACTGAGAGACAAACTTGACATGCAATACCATTCCTATATTACAGATCCATCGTCTAATATGCACAGGTGACTCTATACCATGGAGAATCAATATTGCTTCCTAAGTAGAGCTCTAATGATCAATAGAAGTTACAAACAATCACACATCAAGATACTGGGGAGAAGTAGACAGTATAACATTTAGCATTAAATAATACTGGAAAATAACATGAAAGTGACTAAATAAAACAGAAAAATCCATAAATGGTCTAATATGTAAGGACCATTAGAGATACTGTTGCTGTCAAGTGAACCATGTTCTTTGTGATTTTTTATACATATCACTTGACAGAATATAGTACATATGTATGTATATACCTTGCTGCAAAAAACAACTGCAGAAGGATTTCACAAACCTTGAAGCCGAGAAGTGGTGGTCTGGAACAGCTGGTAACAAACTTCAGCAGAAGGCGTCGCTGGAGGTCGTCAAAATGTTCGACCACGGTCCAGAATGCACGTATTGTGGGATGTTCGGGGGAATAACCACCAGCATATGCAGTGTTTCTCCTCAAGTCTTCAACATCCACAGGAATTGGAGCACCAGATATTAATACCTGAAGTTCCCTTGTGTCAAACATTTGAAGCCATTCCAGAGGGATCACATTTGCAAGACCCTGGAATGCATAATTCCAGAATTGAAGTAAATATTCATGTCAAAATACCTTTCAGAAAGACTTCACTTATAGTGTCATCTACATGTAAGAAAACAGCAGCACAGGCAGATATTTCTAAACACCACCTTACACATGGTGCATTATTTAATGCATTAGCCTGCGCATGATCTCGTTGGAAATGATATTCGCATGCATGATGGAATCAGGTGATGGAAATGTGAAAAGCAGGCTTACCTATACTATCTTTGGGAACATAACAATTACAGTGATTGGTAATCAGTAGTAGTATTTTGTTTATAGAGTGGCTTTGATCATTTAGCACCTCTCACAATCATAGGAAAAAATCCTATTGGACAAACGTGGACCAATGCCCTAGGTGGGACCTTTACATTAGCCAGTGAGTGAATAAAAAATATGATAAAATTTGAGAATCTAGAATTTTGGAACCGACTCAACACTAGTGGGCATTTTAATTAATCACAATCCTTATACATCTGAAATTAACAAACATTTCACCGTGCATCAGCTAAATTTTTAATCCTTCACATACCTGCTTAAATGCATTACACTGCAACCTAATTTGCCTGTTCAGTTTATAATCTGCCATGAGATGAATGTATTCTATTCTATTGGCTGCAGTCACAGGAATATTGGCACCGCCTGGCTTCAACTCATCAACCTAGGATTAAAAAGGGCAGAGATTAGTTAATTGGCCTAAAGATTTTAAGAATACATCAAGTATAAGATACGTCAAGTACACAGTCAAATAATAATGGTTATGAGATGTTATAACTTAATATGATCATGACTAAATGAAACCCTCAGTTCTTTCACATAAACATTTATAACAAACAAATTTATGTGGAAGAACAAAGTGTTTCAATTAACCATGATTTTCTTCCACAAGGTAACACGGAAAGAACAAGGTATATTAATATGATCATTCAAAAATTCATCAATGGAATAATATAATTCAACCATTAGGAATTTAAGTAGCTTTCTTTTAAAAGTTAATCTATCAACAAATTGCAGGTCATTATTAACCTTACTAAATAATATTAAGACCATTGCTTTGCCCTGCAAGCTGTATGCAGTGTAGTTACATAAGTTTTATGGAACATTAGACATCCAGTACCTAACACATCATACAAGTCACTAAGATACATAATTAGAATTGGTGGAATAGTGTGAAATTGTTTTAGGCACAACAGATGGCCAAATACTTGAATATGCAAGGAAGAAAAAGACAAGATAACTTTTTTAAAGAAAGGGCAACATGGTGCATATGGAACAGTACAGATACAGTAAAGCTTCCGTGTAACAAACTCCCTTATTAAAAAATTTCACAACAGGAAAATATTTTCTCAGGTCCCACCATGCATGAAAGAATGCAAAACTGCCATTTACAAGAAATTTTCCAATTAAGAAGGAGACAAAATATTTAATTAATTTGTCAATCATTTCCAATGACCCGCAAATGAGATTTTTGACAAGGAAACCAATTTATTTAACATTATATCAAAGTATTTCTTTAACAAACTAGAACACAAAATCCTATGGCTATATTCAAGGCATGTCATTAGAATACTTGAGAAAATAAATCAAGTTTTGGTACAACAAATTTCACAATTATGAATTTTGTACTTTCTTGGTCCTGTAAATTTAGTTACATATTTAGAGGTTTTACTGCCATTCTAATTATTTACTTTAGAATTTTAAAAGTAATATTAGCAAGATCTCTGAATGATTACTAAGTTTTTTATTGTGTTCATCGAGTTTCAGTGACAACAATTTCATGGCATTCAGGCTGAAGATGCCAGATGGAATACTGGACTAACTATTCTAAATTAAAACCAATGAATGAGGTGAAAATCTGGGTATCACACAGAGATCATCGAAACATCATGCAGTGGTAACTTCTGAACGAATAACATTAGCATGTGGTGTGGATTCCTAAAAAAAAAAGCTTTAAGCTGCAACTTAATACAAACCTCCAAATTAAATTGCCAGCAACAAATAAGTGTTTACAGTACATTTGATAGATCTTATGTGAAAGTAGAGTATTGAGCTAACAGTAAATGAAAAAAGATAAAGTATATAATGATGTCAGATTTGGAGATCAGATAAGCTGCACAGGACTTAATAATTTTGAAGGAATATCCCACTTCAAATTCTTGGAGGCAATGGTATCAAGTGACAATGATATAAGTAAAGATATGAAGGCAAAAATACAAGTGGTCAATCGTGCATATTATGCAAATAGACATCTATTTAGAAACCGGCTTATTGCAAGAAGCACAAAGCTCAAAATATATAAGACCCCTGCAAGGCATATGGTTCAGAGACATGGACCACAAAAAGATGGGATGAAAGTATTTGAGCAAAACATACTAAGGACCTGTAAAGGAAAGTAATGAATGGAGAATATGTTACAATTTAGAGCTAGACAACTTAATTGAAGGAAAGGATATTGTCCGATTCATGAAAGCTCAGAGAATAGAGAGGAGATGGGATGTGTGGGGTGAGAACGGCAGAAGATTGGATGCCTAGAAGAATGTTGAGGGAAGATATACAGAGATGTAACAAGAGAAGGAAGGGTGGATCAAGGACAAGATGGATGGAGGACGTCACCGAAAACCTTCAGTCAATGCAGATTGATGGATATGGTAGGGATGAATCGAGAATAAGTAAGGTTGGAAGCGAATTGTGGCGGAGGCCGAGGCCCATCAAGGGTTGTGGCACCATGGATTGACGAAGATATGAAAGCAGAACAATTATCTATTCTTCAAAATTCATGAGTGTGGTTATCCTGGGTAATTCCAAGTAATAATAATATATAATAATAATGGGCAACAATGTTAAACAAATACTTACGGTCAATTAAATGTCAATATAATATGGAAATCAATCAGATAAAGTGAAATTCGGACGATCGTGCAGCGGATTTATATGGAAAAATTACATATCACCTCACCCTCGTTTCACCCAGCTCCTCATTTACGACGGTGAAGTCCAGATTAAGATCGGCAATATCACCATCGTAACTCTTGAGATAGATCAAGTTTCGATGCATTAGTGGATCCAACGATGCCAAATGGTGAACGTCCACATCTGAATGCCTACCAACAAGCTTTGACAGGAAGAAGTCAGCCAATGGCAGCTCCACCAGAAGATTTTCGTATAATGCCTGAAATTCAAATTGAAAAAAAATCATGTAAATTTACATGTTGTTAGGATTTACATTAATGTTTGCTACTCTTGGGGTAGGGCAGTTAAAATACAATAGTGTAACATCTCATAACTTTAACCATTTATGGCACACAACTCTATACTTAAAAACAAAAAATGTTAATTATTTCCCTCATTCTTATTCATTCAGAATAGTAGGTACATATGACAGTACCAGAATAAGAGAAACATAGAGTAGAATTATAAGATTTTTCTTAAATTACAGGATCAAGATGAAAACCTACAAGGAAATATTTTCAACATGGTGTAATTCACACATGCCATAATTAGTGAGGAAAGTCCAGAAACTTGGTTGTCCCTGTACATATCCTAATATTTTATAAAAAGTAATATAATGTGTTGTTTCTATCATGTTCTTTTGTACGGTCTTATCTTATAATCACATATTCATTCTAAAGGACAAACTCCTTCTGCATGTTTTCCAGAATATACAGCAAAAATGTTGGTCAATGTATGTGATGATATTTAACATTTTATGATAAAACTAATTTTCATTTGAGATTATTGACAAGGAGAAAATTGCCTTCCCCTTACCATTAATATGTCCGAATTCCACCACATCATCATGCTTGTAACTATGCAATTTGTTTAATTTGAGAGTTATCTAAAATGTGATTCATATAGCAGCATTAGTATTTTTGCTTATGGGGTGCTTACACAGCATTTGTCACTTTGTATCTCTACAAATCACAGAAAAAATCTTATTGGACAAACACAACACTCATGCCCTGAGGGATACTCGAACCCTAGACCTTTGGACTAGCAGGGGAACATGTTACCCCCAGACCACCCTGGTCGGTTTTATACATTTAAATGGCCACCATGCCTAAAACTATTTTAAATTGAATTAATGTCAACCTGGAGGAGACCAAAATAAAAATAAAACCAATTTAATTTAAAGACATTAGTTTAATTTCTACCGCTTTCATTTCAGATATAGGGATTGAATCAGCAAAGGAAGACAGAACAAGTTTCTGGCTTCATTATGTGATGTGGAATGTCAAGAAGTTTAACTTTAAGACCACTGTTTGGAAATTCAAAATGCCAGAGTCAAAAAAAATACACGGTACAAAAATTAAACGCAATCACATTCGCCTTACTTTTCCGAGTATCCGTCCGGCAAAATAATAGTGACGTGGAAAATCCTGGCCGAAGATGATTGGTGCACCCGGAGAGGGAAAGAGGGTGTTGTCACGGGTCAACCTGAAGAAACCTCTGTTTGGATCGAACGTCGTCTTGATCAGTTCGGATAGGAACTCCCTAAATACGCCTCCACCATCAACGCCAGCCTCACTCATTCCAACCGCATTCACCAGTTGGACCCTCATCTTTAGCCTGAGGTCTGGTTCTGGAAATTTGATTAATTGATGAGCCAAAATTAAGACGGGAAAAAATGCAACATACAAATTGAAGCATAATGCCAAACATACAAAAGCAATCACATTCAAAGTGTTCAATCTCCTAAAAAATGTACATACAGTCACACAAGTGGGGGAACACTTAACCCACTTGACTTGCCATTATTTTTTGATTTTCACCCACTAAATGTTTCAATTTCTTTACTTTTTGACAAAACAGTTATTTATTCCACAGGAATAGCATGTCATTTTATTATTTATTACTCCATAGGAGTTGTTAATTGGTTCACGAGCGAGTTCAGGTTGTGATTCTGACATTTTGTCATTGAAATTAGGGTTGTGAACAAATTTGAAAAAAACCATGTCAAGTAAACAACTTTTTTTCATTCAATATGAATAGATTCCAAGAAATTACAACTGAAATACAAATTTTATAAAACTCTTTTTTAGGCATGAGTCCTTTGAAATGTACGAGGGTCATCCGGAAAGTAGTACCCGTTAGTGCCGCGTGAAGCGCTAACGATGCGAGCAGCCGCCGGACAAGGTCAACCACTTTCAGTTGCTTGTCTGCCATCTCTGTGCCAAGTTTCGTGACACTTGCACTGACTGTGTTGTTTCAGTGACTGTTTATAATGTTTAAGAAAATAGAGAACACCGCCAGTTGTGAAATCAGGGCAGTGATTAAATTTCTCAATGCAAGAAATGTTCGACCTTGTGACATTCATCGCCAATTAAAGGAAGTGTATGGAGACAATGTTATGGATGAATCGTCTGTTCGGCGCTGGTGTCGTAACTT
>WURS02000014.1:210747-224803 GCA_011762765.2 Rhinocypha anisoptera | reverse complement strand
AACGCCCCGCCGATAGGGGCCAGAATTCGGCCTCGTCCCATCCCTCCAACTCCTCCTCTCACTCCGGTATTTCTCCACGGATGCTGAGCATAATTCTCATCATACTTCCCGGATCCTTCTCCTCCTCTTGGAAGAATTCTTCTCTCGACACTTCCTCCACTAGTCTGTCTCCACTAGTCCTTCTTCCAGTATATTTAATGATTCATTCGTATCAGGAAGGGTTTACGATAAACTCATGGAGACGTCAGTTTTGTTTTCTCACACTTCGACGGCGGATGGAGAAACGAGACCATAGATGGCATCCGCTTCCGGATCTGTCCACGGCTTCCTCCCAAGGTGGAGAAATTTATTGGATTGAGTATCCGCTCTCGACATTCATCGAGTTCTGGACACTTCGATACTTTACGGCAGTTGTTGGACTGCTACTCTCTATTGCACACCTGAAAAAAATGTTGTATGGGTGGAGATTTACTTAGCTACCATGCTTGTGAAATGATATCCAAACGACTCAACCCTCGCTATTTACAGACTTAGACGTCTTAATGTAACTTATTATATTATAGACTTGAACCATTTATTGATCAAATCATTGGAGATTATCAAAGTGGCTTTCGTAAAAATCGCTCTACCACTGATCAGATTTTTAAAATGAGACTGAAATATGAGAAGTGTTATGAACACAATATAGAAGTACATTGCCTATTTATAGACTACAAGCAGGCTTTTGATTCTCTTATTATAAGCACAATATATGAGGTTATGAAAGAATTTAATATTCCGCTTAAACTAATAAGCCTTATTAAAATTACGCTAGACAAAGCTAAAAGTAAGGTTAAAGTAAATGGAGAAATATCAGCTGCGTTGTAAGTCAAAAGAGGTGTCAAACAAGGAGACGTACTAGGTGTCATCATTGCTATTCGTAATGGCTTTGGAAAAAGCAATGCGACGGCTTCCAATAAACCCTAGTGGAACGATAATGAAGAGACAAATTCAATGTGTTGCGTATGCCGATGACTGGCTATAGTTTCAAGAAACAAACATTCACTAGAAAACATCCTCACCACTCTTGAAACCGCATCAGAAGATCTTGGACTAAAAGTAAACGAAGTTAAAACCAAATGCATGAAAATATTAAATTAAAGAATCAAGCTTTAAAGTTAACAACAAAGAGTTACAAACAGTGGACAGCTTTAGATACCTGGGATTTCAACTAACAGCAGAAAACCTGATTTCAGTTGAAATTCAAGATAAGTTACAAATGGGCAATCGGTGCCATTATGCACTGCACCCAATATTTAAGACAAAAATATAACAAGAAACACCAAGATAATTGCTTACAAGGCAGTGCAAAGACCTGTCATTCTTTATGCTTCTGAAACATGGGCATGGGCAGACGGACCTGACCGAACGGAATATAGGATGTCAGGATGTTTTTTCCTGCTTTGTAGACTTTGAGAAAGAATTCGATAAAGTAAAGTGGCCTAAACTAGTGGAAGTCTAGGAAAAAATCGGAGAGAATTGGAAAGCTATACCGAAAACCTTTATATGGCTCAGGCCGTGCAAGTGGCACACGGGGAGCCTGGATGGGCGTAGTTAGGTAGGGGAGTAAGACAGGGGTGTCCGCTGTCACCTGTGCTCGCAGGAGATGGTAAAAGAGGCATGGGAAACGGTGGAGTCATGAGTAAAAGTTGACAGGGGACTCACCAGCTCAACAAGTCACCCATCAGTCAGATTCGCGGATGACCAAGCCCTAGTTAGTAATTCAGCCAATGGACTGCATACCTTGTTTAATACTTCACAGGACCAGTTTCAGAAGTTTGGGATAAAGATTAATAGTAAGAAAATGACAGTAATGATATTTTCGAGAAGAAGGCTAGGCTAAATATAAACGCTAGAAGGGAATAAATTATAACAGGTAGAAAAATTCAGTTATTTGGAAAGCACCGTAGAGGAAAATGGATTTAGTGGCGAAGTTAGTGGATATTAGACGAAGAATTGCATTACCTAGGGGCGCCATTGCGAAAAGGAAGGAATTGATGACAGGTATCAAATGACTTTCTGCTCAAAAAAGGTCACTAGAATAGAAAGAATGAACTTCGGAAATCAAATTATCAGTTTACGAGGTGGAAAGTTTCCGCCTTGAGTATCACATTCGCCGTTGCGCTGCGATCGCAAGCCCTCAGTGCCAGGTTTGCATGATATTTTGTGGTGGAATTAAGTAAATTATGCGTAAAATGCCTCCCCTCCAATCTTGTATAGTTTCTACTCCAATTGAAATGCGTTTTAGGAAGAAAAACAAACATCAATTACGACACTTCTGCTTCTATATATAGGTATACCCTGAGAGCTAACTAACTGTGAATGGAAGGGTTTCAGAAGACCAGTTTTTGAAGGTTAATTTCCTTAAAGATAGGAAAGGGGAATTCCCTCCCCCCCGCCATGGAGGTCCACGCACCCGGAGGTCGGACTTCAAAGTCCCCGCACCACCCGCACAAGACGGCGGCAGAAGACGGCGACGACGAAGGAACAAAGTCAAACCCACCAGTTGTTTTCATCTTCACCAAAATCCCACCCCCCCCCCCTCCCCCTCCATCCCCTCGCTTACGCCTCCCCCTAACCGTCGAATTGACAGTGAGCCACTCCACGCCTCTTCCCAACACCACGTGACCCACCACAATAGCCCCTAATCCCCTCCCACCTTGTTTTTCCCTTATATAATCTTAAATGTATGAGCTTGAACTCACTTGATAATGGTTGATAATGGTGTAGTGCACCGAAACATTTCGAAATAAAGAAGTTTTTTAAAAGTGGAAATTGAAAATTTTGTAACTTATTTCTTAGACACTTTCTTTAGCTTTCTCAGCCAATCTTAATTTATTTTAGATGCAATCTATGCACTTTCTTTCTTCGTTTTATTCTTTTCCGTACAGACACCGATCTTCTCAACAACCTCTCCCTTTCCCATTTCTTCTATTTTACTACGAGGGTTTCAAATCTTTAGCTTCACTACCATTTTCACTTTCTTCATCCTGAACCTCAGCATAAAGTCATCACTTGCTATGTCCACATTATTTCTTTACCCCATTTCTGTATCTATGTCACACCATAATGTTTTTATTTGGCATCTGTATGGATCTTCCGGTGCCTTTTATGTATAAGGTCACCTGATAAGGTTTTGGAACCAAGTTCTTGCTGCTATTATTTTTATTGTCCTTTTTTAATAATACATATTTTACAAGCCTGTCCCTTCTTTCATTTCTCTTTCCTATGTCATTATTTCCAACCATTTTATTCATACTCCCATCTATTACTACAACGTTTCAGTCTTGTGTGACTGCCTTAAAACAGGTTTTTTCCCTCCTCCGTTTAATTTTTTTCAATTATGTCATAAATCTCTTCCAGGTGATGTATGAGACACAATAATAGAGAATGTGATAGGTAGGAATCACAAATGTCAGAAGAGGGTGGAAGGTGACACAAGAAAGTAATGATAAAATTGCTACAAATGATTATTCAGATTGATTGACATTGCTAGTGAAGACGGCCGTGATCGGGTAAACAAAGAGATTTACAGCGATGCATTCAGAACTTAATGTTCGTGATTATTCAGAGAAAAGGATACTTAACACCAGATTACATTCACTAAAAAAGCTTAGTACCTCTGAATTCGACTGTGAGGCTCAGCGCATTACTCGTAACCCAATCCGGTCCTACCCCATTCAAGAAGACGGGGAGAAATCTTCCCACAATGATCAGATTAAGCCATTTTTCTTTCCAAGGAAAATTGTGAAAGTAATTGGATTATGGATCGTTTCCACCACATCTCACCTGACTTTATAACGTTTATTCTAAAGAAAGTGTTACGAAGAGTTTAAGAAAATACTGCGAAAGGTGCGGATGTAGTGATAGTTTATGTCAAAAGTGTGATAAGGAAGAAACCATGAGTGACGAATGGTAAGATATACAAACAAAATGGAGGAGATAAGGCAAGCTAAAAATAGAGACGATGGGAAAGGGAAATGTAGAAAACTAAATAATGACTTGAAAAAAATGTGAAAAGGCAAGAGATTAATGGCTGGAGAAACAGTATAGAGGGAAAGAGGGCTTGAGGAGAGAGGGGAGTATGAGGAGGCCTATAAGATAATAAGCGGATTCAGTGGTGGAGGAGCAGGAGGCAAGGGTGAGAGCAAGAATGGAAGAAAACTGGTCGTAAAACTCATCAGGTGGAAATTGTGCATTAAAGAACTTAATGACAAGAAAGGGAAACGAAAATATAATAAGATAAAAGATAGAGAGAAAGTGTATGAATGCTTAGTGGGATATGAAATATTGGAAACTGACATAAGTAAGACTTTGAAGGACAGGAAAAGCACCAGGAATCGTCGAATTTTCGACAGACCTGTTGAAAAAAACTTAATGTAATAATTTTATCGATAATAATCTCTTTTGTAATAAAAATATACGAATAGGGTGGAGTGCCCAGAAGACTTGCTGAAAACCATCATGCTGTAGCCACACTACCCAAGACCAAATATGTAAAATACCGGAAAACCAGTATTGTTTCACACACTGTCAAAAGCCTCCTAACCTATCAGAAGGAAGGTAAGCAAGATGGAGGAATGAATGGGTTGGTTGTAAAAGAGGAAAGGGGACAAGAGACGGGATAGGATTCCTAAGAATTATTGGAGAACGATATTTAGAAAAAGAGAGAGAATGATTTGTGGACCTTGAAAAAGTGTTTGATAGTGTGAATTAGAAAAAGCTGATGTAGATTATGAAGGCGAACGGAGAGAGGGGCTGCTGATAGTAAAGTTGTAGATGCATTAACAACATGTGCCTGTGAGATTTGGCAATGGATTAAGTGAGTGGTGTGAAGTTGGGAGAGGAGTCAGAAAGGACATTTTGTCTCAGACCTAGGGTGTTTAATATGTACTTGGAGGAAATAATGAAGGAAAGTTTGGAAGGAAAGGCGGAAGCCGAAGTAAGTGAATGACAGACAGATATGTTTTAAACTTGTATGCGATATAATACTTATTGCCGAGGATTTTGAGGCATGACGAAAGCTAATGGACAGGATTGACATAGGATGTGAAGGATATGGAATGAAGAACAAAGAAAAATCCAAGACCATGAGGATAAGGGGAAAGAAAAAATGGAGTAAACAATTAACGGGAAGGCTATCGAACAAGTAGAGAGGTTCAAATATCTTGGCAGTGTAGTGGAAAGCAATTAAGATATGAGGAAGAAATTAAGGAAATACCGTAAATACCAAAGACGGCATTCAACAAGGTCAAAAGATTGCTGATAAGCAAGATGGGTTTTGAATTGAGAAAATAATAGTGTTTGGTGTGATTTTCATATGGGCCAGAAACATGTACATTTAGGAAAGGTGGGCAGGTAGGAGAATAGAGGCGTGTAAAATGTGGGCCCGGAGAAAGGATACATTTGAGTGATGACAAAGGAATGAGGAGGTTGTACGGCGTGTTGAAGAGAGGACTGACGACTGATGGGAATCATTAAAGAGAGGCAGAGAAAATGGATTGAACGCTTTTGTTAAGGGATGAAGGACGCAACAAGGTGAGAGAGTAGTGTAGGAGGGAAAGAAAAACAGGAAGAAGGTGAAAGTGAAGAGCTGTTGGAAGGGAAGAGAGGATTGTGTGCGGAGGGCAATGGGAAGAGAAGAACACGTTTTAAATTTCGGCAAAAGTGGACTGCAAAAGGTACCGAATACATGAAGTTAGAAATTTAAAAGAAGTACTCTAATGTATCTCAGATTTTCGATGAGATAAATCGACTTTTAGGAGCACAAATACTGAAATTACGAAAAAATGCTATAGAATAGTATAATGTGAATGCGACATAGTGTAAATTTCAGATATTTCATTGTGAGAGAGAACCTGAATAGAACTTTACGTAAAGTTAAGTTTTTAAAACAAAAATTCACTTCTTTAGTTTACCACAGCTATTTCCGACTTTCTTTTGAGAATTACGCGCACTCTCAATCATACGTGCGCGTAGCCAAATACGTGGACAGGCATATTACAACGGAAGGGTCTTTCCTGGGAAAAAGCCTTTCCAGAGAACTTCGCACTTGTTCGCGAGTTATATCTCTAATGAACAAGTTGGATGACATTTTCCATTACGCACTTTACTTACATTTCCAAGGGTGTGAATCATATTGTATAAAATAAAGCATCAGTAGGTCTAGAAGTAATAGAAAGCTGTTGTTAGAAGAGGATAGTTTTTCAGAAGAAAATATTTTTTGTCGTGAAATAATTTTTTTTTGTTTTTAAAACTATTTCTATTCTCTTTTCATATATCAATGGATGGATAGGTAGATGAAGTAACTATATAGTTCCAATCTCGCCTCAAGAAAAGCATTTTATTATTATTATCCATTTTTAGCCATTCCCTTTTTGTCAAAATTTGCAGCAAGTATTTATCCTTCAATAATCGTGGTAGAGAAATAGGTAGAGGGATCAAATCCTGGTGATGTCTTTTCATACCTCAACCCAAACCTTAGCTTAGTGATTTCTGGGTACCAGATCTTCCTAGGAAACAACAGGCGACACTGGGAAAATAGCCTTCGGGAGCTGCCACCATATGTGTAATTCTCACATCCTTGGGCTTAGTACAAGATGAGCTCTACTATTTCGTACTTAACTGATCTTTGACATGAAAACGAGGGCTATCATATATCCAAAATTACATGGAACTGTTTTTAAAATTCCGCCACAATTTAAAGAGGTTATTATAGGATATGTTAAACTTTTCCAAAAATCTAATTTGGTTGATAACAGCGCCATCGTGTATATGAGTGAAACTATTTCATTCCCCTTATTCCCTTATTATTTTTAATTTAATGAATATAAATGAATTATTTTTTTAATATCTCTATTTTATTTTCAAATAGTGTACTTTATAAGTTATAAACAACAATATTTCTCGTAATTTTGCACAGTTCAAATGGCGGGAAAGATGTTTAGAGCTTTATAAAATATAGTCAACGGCGCTAGGAGCGCCATTGAGTTTCATATCTCCCAATGAAAGTGATAAAAATTTTCCCGCTGTTGGTAAACTGTAAACAACTCCTCTAATAATGTCTTCAGTGAGTCGGTTCAGCATGAAGTTAAAAATTACATTTCCTTTTTGAAAAGGTTCGTGGCCTCTTTCCTTTACAAGAGTTGTCTCGCGCGTGAGAGTCACACATATCATTCGTGATTTTTTCGTGAAGCTGACTGACATATGGAGGCATCACGTGACAACTCCCAAACAAGCATCGATGTTCATTCGTATTTGAAGGTTATTTTGTTTTCGGCGGAGCTGCAGGTGGCGTTGGTCTGAATTAATACTCAGGATATGATTTAATTTCAGTAAAGGTGATTTAAGGTAATATTTTGTGATGTTATCCTCGTATCGATACTAATCCTCTTATCGCTCTCCCGCAACATTTCGCGCTCTCTTTTTCAACCGTGCACGACATGGCATGAAGTCTGATTTCCAATATGGCTGACTTTGCTTTTGGTATTGTACACCACTTGTTCTATTATTATTTTACTCTTTTAAAACGTTTTATGTGAACCCCTTAAGACATATAGTGCTTAAATAATGTTCGATTGTCGTAACTAGCCAGCCGTGCATACTGTTAATGCCGGTATTTAAATTTAGAATGCATTTTAATTTGCTTTGTTGACAAATTCCATCCACATGAAAATACAGTGTCTGGCATTTTTTGTGGTGTGTAGATTTTTCCCCTGTTCATTTTATCTGCAAGTCAAAATGAAAGAGGTCGTTTGGACATAAATTGTTTTATCAATCAATATATGCTGGAGGCTTATCTATAATCAATAATTGACAGCATGAAGATGAAAAAGGAAGTCAAATTATATTTATCCTTATAAGGAACAGGCTTTTGCTGTGCATATTTCATCGGTATTTGTAAGTTTTACTGATTGCCGTTATGACACACAGTGTAGAAAGTTGTAAAACTGGTCTTCATTACATTTTAATGATGATTTTGTTTACAGAAGAGATTTAAAAATGAATCGGCCTTCACGGTTAAAATTGTCGGATGTCAACCCACATTTGATATGCCTGCTTTGCGGAGGATATTTCATAGATGCTACTACTATTGTCGAATGTCTCCACACCTGTGAGTATTTTTCTTTTAACATTGATTTATAATTAATGTTCTTTTGGTATAAATATGTGTCCGCGTTGTTGGTATCATTTAGTAAAGGTAAGTCTATTATTTTAACATTGCAATGGATACTGTCTCGGTGCAAAGTAGAAATGCAAGTTATATTAAATTTAAAATTGCAATCGTTTATGGATAGAGATAGATTCAAGTACCAAATGTGTAGTAAACATTTGGCTGCACATATAATTTGAGCTTTGCGATAATAATCCTTTGCTCTTCCGTTACTACTAGAATTTTACTTTATGACATTCGCGTTTGTGTATTGTTTTGTATACATTTTAAATGTGTGAAGATCATGGAAAAGTAAAAATTTATCAGGCAAACTACAATTATTGTTCTTAAGTGAAAAATGTTCTTCTGATTACAAAATTATATTTTGTAGGTAACAGATACATTCAAAATATTTTGAGAAAGACTACATTAATGAATTTGAACAAAAAGTTTGACCTGTGACCTTTGAAATGAGCATGACTCCTTATGAAAACCATTACAGAGAATAATATAATAATTTCCTTATGCTAGAATATGCATACAATCTTTGCATATAGTTAGCAGTTGAAGATCTATAACAAAACGATTCAGTTTAATGAATAGTACTTTTTTATTAAAAATACTTTCACTGTGCGTTTGAGAAGGAACAATCAAATTTAAAACAACTTTTAAAATTTGAAGCGATTAATCTCTTAGAAATGCCATTGAAATTGCATTCAGGATACAATATGAGGAACATAATGTATGAAGAACGCGTTGCACCAAAATTGTTTTATAATGTAAAACACCCAATGTTGCCAAATTTCTGTGACAAGACTAATGCATATCTTGTTGGGGTAGTGTAGTATATTTTAAAATAATAATAGTGCTTCAAAGAGTTGGTGAAACTAACTCGCAAATACAAAAAATTATTATCTTTAAGTAAGGGGGATGTAGTGGTATTATCATAATTTACATTACACGTGGGGCTATAGATATCATCTTCTTTCTTTTGAGGATAATCTATTCATAGGACCTTTGCATTAATTTTTTCTGATATGCATATTTTGTTTGTCGTAGACTTGATTTGTCGAGAGATGTCACATTCTGTAAATATATTAAGAGTTACTTGGACAAGGTGAAAAATGTGAAGTATCATTAATATAAGAGTTTGTGGTAGCCCAGTGAGTAGAGCTCTTAACTAGTGAATGGATGACCCTGGTTTAAGGCCCATTGGCATCTGGACATTTCCAGCCAGAAGATTGTTGAGAGTGTTTTTCCCTAGATACTAGATCTTCCTGCTAAACCACAGGTGGCACAGGGAAAGGAACAGTCCCCTCTGCTTGTTCAAATTCTAATAGATGTCTCTGGACACACATACCTCTAAACCACTGAGAGTGATTTTCCGTGGGTACTCCAGGTCACCCTGGGAAACCACAGGCAGCAAGAAGGGAAAGGAATTGGCTTCCCCCCTATTTCATACCCTGTTGTATGAATAGTCACGTGCCATTGGGCTTAATATGTTAGGTGAGCTCTATCCTCACCTATGAAACTGACCTTAGGGTTGAAAACTGGTTTCATTATAGAATAGTAATATACTAGATGTAATTACAAAATAGACTAAGGGTATCTGCAGATTGACAGCCATTCACGCAAAGCATTAACTGACTTGACAAAAGAAAAAGTAGTGTATGGAAAAAGATATGAGGCTTCATAATAACTTTAAATGTCAATAAGTTATAAGATGAGATGTAAACATGGCAGTGGATAGTGTGAACATGCACACACTTGTGGAATTACAGTGTTTTCATTCCCTTCAATTAATTTTTGAACTAATAATACTTGGGCTTGTAAAAATGTATTTAAAAAAATACTCTGGACTAACAAAAAGTTGGCCATGGACAAATTCCAAGGAAGGGGCTGCCTGGTCAACTGAGATTCAAGGAATCACTGCCCAAGAGCTTAGGGAAATACCCTGCAGAGATGTGTCGAAACGGGAATAAAATATGAATGTGATGGTTCGCATCTGGCTAAGGCACAGCAACCAATATATTTGTTGTTTGTACTGAGTGGATTGTGAGTATGGAGCGGAATATGTGAACAATCAAAAAATTAGTCGTTCGTATTGAGGAAATGATACTGAATGACCAATATATATATGTCGTTCAGAGCAAAAGGGTCAACTTTTTCATGGGCATATGCAAATGAATATGCAGGTCCACCTTTAAGAAACTAGACTTAGTAAAGAAAGAGATGATGAAAACGTGTGTGAAAGGTTATATGTTTCCTTGTCCAGCTCTGAGGCAAATTTATGAAATGGTATGAAAATTGATAATGGCCAGCAATGAAATAAACAGTGTTATACCTCCTGTTATGCACAAAGCCTCCTAAAGGAATTCATATGAAAAGCACACTAAAAAATAAAGCTGCTGCAAAAGTAAATTACCTCAAGTTGACTACTTCCAGGCCATGTTCTAAATCATGTGACTAATTAATGATGTGTGCATAGTTCATAGCACTATGGTGCCAGTAGGAGTGTTTTAAGAAAAAGTATATGGGGTTAATGCAGTTTGTAGATAAATTTCTGGAATTTGAAATAATGTTTCAATTGGTATGGCTAATGAATAAAAGATATGCACTTTTCCACAAAAATATTTATTGTGTACTATGTGCGTTTTGGCTTGCTAAGCCATCATCAGGTACAAGACAAATGTTTACAGACAAGGCAGATATATATATATATAAACCAAAAAGGAAGAGGGGTGGGGAAAGAAGGAGGAAGCAAAGGTGAAAAGATTGGTGGACGAGGTGATTACTGTGAGGTATGCCCCAACGTGGTGTGTGAGGTTAAAAGAGGGAAGGGCAAGGGAGGGGTCAGGTAGGTATGGGTCACTTTAGGGGGTGATCAGGGAGGGCAGCAGTAGGAGAGGGAAGGATAATGGAAGGGATATCCAAAAGAGGAGAATGCACATGAAAAAGTTGGTTATTAAGTTGGATTCCTTCCACTATGTCCAGCCTGCAACTGTTAATCTTATTTGGTATGGATAAAATGGGATTGGAAATATTCAAACTTAGACAATTATAGAGAAAATGGTTCAAATGTACTTATTAATCTTTGAGAGTTTGACAACAAATATCATGTTACTTTTGTTATCTTATTTAAACACCGCTCTATTTTCCACATGGCATTTACACACATTCTCCAGGTTTCGTTGTCTTTAGTAAATACAAGTGGAAAGTAAAGTTATATGTTTCAGTATGCTAGATGCTAGATTTCAGCCATGTTTAGAGGATATCTGGTTGGCGTGTAATGATAAATTAACAACCACTTAAACCTCCTGTAATATCCACTTCATTTATTGGGATCTTCTCTACAAGACTTGTAACAGAGTCAACTTTTTGTTTACTAAGCAACCTGGTAACCAAAACATAACATAGTAAGAAAAACAAACACAAATCAAAATAATAATGAATCAACCCCCACAGTCCCCCCCTACATTGTTACAATGAGTAGATTTTATAATGATTTGGGAACCACACTGTTCTTCCAGATCTTAATCCCTTGACAGTTTGTGCTGGAGTAGAACTCGATGGTGAAGAAACATCGCGAAGCTTCGCAAGAAACAAAGTTATGCCTTTGCTTGAAAATGCATGAGAGCAACTAGTCAGCTCGTTTCCTGAATTTGAAATAACATTTCAATTGGCCTGGATAAAATGGCACTGGAAATATTCAAACTGTTAGACAATCACAGCGAAAGTGGTTAAAATGTGCATATTAATCTTTGAGAATTTGGCAACAAATATCACCATTGCTTTTGTTATCTTATTTAAACACCACTATTTTCCACATGGCATTTATTAAACATTCTCCGGGTTTCGTTGTCTTTAGTACACACAAGTGAAGTTAAATTCACATGTTTCAATATGCTAGATTTCAGCAAAGTTATGCCTTCTATAGTTTTTGTTATTATATATACTTATAAATGCCATAGTTTGTGACATCATTTTGTGGAACTCGATTATGCTGAAATACTCATGTGTGTTAAAAAATGAACCATGCTGTTCTGCAAAATGCAAGGTCTGGCATGATGAGCAAAGTAAAAGTGTAGTGACAGCACATGAAAGTATTGATTCATATATATTGATTTACAGTCTCTTTAAGGCTATCTTACATGGTGCATATCATGTTTGAGCCTGTACATGATATTGTCAGAAATGATATTAGCATGCATGATGGAATGAGGCCTTACACAGTGTATGATTGTAAATTAAGTCCATGCCTGGGAAAGTAGGAGTCTGCACACAAAAGATGCCCAGTGGCATTGTTTTCCAGTCCCACCAACCACATGATCACCGTTTTCACAATGCAAGCAACTGCACAATGTACACAATACTTTATACCAACACTTGAATAACCTACTACTTTCCACTTCGGCCGACCGGGTTAGACTAGTGGGTAGCGTGCTCGCCGGCTAGCCCAAAGGTTGCGGGTTCGAATCCTACCCAGGGCATGGATGTTGTGTTTGTCCAGGTGGGTTTTTCTATGTATTGAAGAGGTGCAAAATGACCATAGCCGTCGAAGCACACTATAAACAAAAATACTACTACTACTTTCCACTTCCAGATTACCAGGTAATTTTCACTTAGGGTTCGATTAAATAATTGCACCCAACATTTTTATGAGCTATCCACATTTCTAAAGTGCCTGTTTGTTACAGTAATATGCTTTTTAAGTAATGACAATATGATTTTTTGGCTATGAAGTGGCATCTTCCTATTTCACATAAAAAACCAACTCAAGGGTCTTAGACTCTTAAGTTGGTCTGGCAGTTGATGGGAGAGGGACCAGTTCCTTTCCAATTAAACTACCTGTAAAGACCTGGTATACACAGAAAATCATTATCTACTTGGGTTTAGTTGGAGGTGTCCAGAAACATCACATCAGGACTTGAACATGCCCCTCCCTCCCCCATCCAGTAGTCAAGTGCTCTACCTACTGTTTTTTGGTAATAAAACTTATCCTTTATGTCTTTTCAAAGTCTGAGTCATAAAAATTAGTTCATTTGACTCAAGAAGGGGAGCAATGTAATTTTCATCCAGTGATCAATGCATTTAATCCTTTGCTCATCTCAGATGGAATCATCTAGTACCCTCTGTCCTTCTAAACATTGTAGTCTGGCTTGCTCTCTTCAGATAGTTAGACTTTTCATTATTTTACATTAATTGTTTTTTGCTCAAAGAATTTTACCATATCCATTAGCCCTCCCTTTAACTGACTATAATTCCTTTTACATATAACACATGCTAATCAGTCATATCTGAGATATGACTGTAAGACATACCCAGTCCTCATAGTGCAGTGTTCATTCAGTTCACTGTTCCTGTAATCTTATATGTATTGCTTTGTGTCTTGAATTACTACCCAAGTAATCACATTCCACCACTTTGAATTTTATGAATTTAATGAGATAGATGAATCAACTATTATTATAAATATTGTTAGGTTAAGGATCTGGGAGTTGTGAGAACACAAGTTAACATATTGATATATTCATTGAAGTACTATGATTGACAATTTCTTCCTCTTGCCTTGTTGCCCTTCTCTTTGTAAGCTATCATTCAGGACAGGGAATCCTTGAAATTTGTCTAGTACTCTACTATTGTTGTGGAAAACAAATAATGTTTGTTAATCAGTCATGTTTAACACTTACTTGAGAAATTTGTTTGTTATTCTTCCACACTTTACATTAATTACTACCTGATGTCAAGGTAATTTTCTAAAAATTTCCATGGTGATTTTGAAATAAATAGATATTGATGGATATATTGCTAATCATAACATGGAATTTGTTGTAACTGTTATAACTAATATATATATTAGTTATA
>WURS02000014.1:182661-204326 GCA_011762765.2 Rhinocypha anisoptera | reverse complement strand
TGGGAATGGAGGACTCACCTCCCCCCCAATTACAAGGTCCCTAGCACGTGCACTAAAGTTATCGGGACCCCACCGAACCTACCAAGAAGCGACACAGCCTCTTTCTTAACCCTTTTAGGGTTAAGAAAGAAGTTGAAGAATAGATTAGATGATGATGATTTTCTCATCCTTAGTCCTTGATCATAGAATGATGATTTTCGCATCCTTAGTTATGATACAATTAGTAGAGTGATTCTGTTACTTGGAACTTTTATATGCTCTCAGAATCAACTCATTAAAGAAAGTAATAAACAATTTGTTATTTCCACAGTTTTATTTTTAATTTTGATGACCTGGGCCTTGACATCAAAGTCTCCTGACGATGAAGCTTTGACATCAAAACCCAGGTTGTAAAAAGTAAAAATAAAACTATGGAATTGACAAGTTGTTTATTACTTTACAAGCCAATAACTTTTCACCATGCCCTCTTACCTCACCTCTATATTTCTTAAAATTGTCACTGTAAAACTAGTTTGTTGTGTTACTTTTCCATTTCCTAAAGAGATAGTCACTGTGGTTCATCAGTAGCACAATTTTTTCTTGATTTTGGACTTATAATAATCCTAGTAAACAACTTGTATATATCTTTAAAGGTATTATTTATTGCATTTTTGTGCACTTGGGACATTCATTTCAATTGTTGTATTCCAATCAGTAGAGTATATTAGCTTATGAACTCTAGCTGTACTAATGTATTTATTATTATTTTGGTCTGAAGGAGAATCATTACATTATGCAATGATCCTAAACCTGCACCTTCTTAAAGGTGTAATAGCCAAGGGTTATCAAGTAGAGACCTGTTTAAATTATTTTATGAAATCTTTAATTGATACAAATGATTGAAGGAAGTATTAGTAGAAGGCTTTCTTATTTTTTTTACCTTCATCCAGTATACATGAATTTAACATTTTTAAAATGTTCAATCTGTCAACGCCATAAATAAGCTAAAAATGTCATTTGCCTCCTTCATTTTGTAAGTTGTAGATGATGCCTTTATTTTTTCCTCATCAGTAGTTGCCTTATCACGTTTTCTAGGTGGCATCTTCAAGGAGACAGATGTTGGAAAGTGGGTGCACTTGGTGTGTGCTCTGTATATGCCTGGAGTTGCCTTTGGTGAAGTGGACCGCCTCTCAAATGTCACTCTGTTTGAGATGCAGAGCAGTCGGTGGGGTGCCAAAGCATGCCACCTATGTGAAGATGACCGCTTTGCCCGCACTGGTGTGTGTATTGGTTGTGATGCTGGAATGTGTCGTACATATTTCCATGTAACTTGGTAAGTATTGCTCTGAAATGGCATCATGCCATGTGATTGGAATAGATTGAAACAGGTATTGTTCTGATGGATTCTAAAACATTACCTAATTATTCAGGGGAGGAAAGGGCTTTATAGATATTTAAATCCATTTCATTCCTGTCTTTAGTGCTCAACGGGAAGGTCTCTTATCAGAAGCTCATTCAGAGGAAGTAGACCAGGCTGATCCTTTCTATGCACATTGCAAGCTTCACTCAGACAAGACCCACATGCGGTAAATTATCCATATTGAGCTATTCAGTGTCCAAGATATCCCATGGTGTCCATAACTTACAAAATGCTTTGCCGATACTCAATAGACGGCGCCGAAGGAATTGGCTGGCTCTTCAGTTGCGGACCCAACAGCGTCAACTTGAAAGGCAGCAGGTTGGGCATGACTCGACAGCAGAACAGGTCAGGATACGTCGCAAACTATGCAAGCAGAGGGAGCGATATGCTGCTCACAAGGGGTCACGCAACCCACCATGGGTTCCAATCCAAAAGACACCACGTTTGCTGTCCACCAGTGCATCTGCTTGTCGCCGCTTTCTCCACAAGGCGGAGCTGATGGGAGTGGACACAGCTGCACTAGAGGTGCAGGAGGCACAGGTTGCCTCACTGATGGATGTCAGGAAGAAATGGCACATCCCTCCTGCTTTCAGGTACCCTGATTTCAGCCTCAAATCTGTTGGCTGCACTGCAGCAGTGCTTGAGCATATGGTTAAATGCCGTTTAATGCTTCAAATGCATCAAATATAAGTCAATACATTTGAAATACCTGAGCATTCAGGTGTATTTATTTATGTGCTAGTGAGCATATAATTCATATGTTTGATGCTCCAAGGATTACAACCCAAAGAGATGAAGCCCTTATAGCAGAATGGTACTTATATATGTTTTATACCTTTTATGTCTTTGATCAAAGGATTTTCAATGTTGTGATGTCTTTTAAATATACAGTGGTTGTGAGTTTATTATTGTGTTCATAATTGGATCCAAAGATATGTGCAAATAATTTCAGTAATCTTTTATCGACAACTACTATTACAAACTTATTAACTTGTGAGGTCATCGTAGCCCAGTTGGTAGGGTACTTGGCTAATGGATGGTGGGTCCAGGTTCAAGACGCATTGATTCCTATGGACACCTCCAGCTAAAATGCAGAATGAGTGATTTAGTTGGGAAATTATCACATAATGACAGCTGATCAGCTGATGTCTTCACTTATGGCATAAATGAACTGTTAAAAAAATCACTCCCATAAAGTACAAATGAAAGTTATCAAAATAGTAATTGTAAAAATTGAATATATATTGGATATAAAAGTAATTGTAAGTGGATTATGTCACATTTGTACGATGGTGTGTCACCCATTTCAGTGACTAGATTTTGCTACCATTGCAGAATATGCTAGTGATATTGTAATAGAATTAGTTTTAATTTCTTAATGTACTTTTTTCTGTAATGCTTGAATATAAATAGAGTGAAGTATTTCATAATACTACTTGTGTGAAATATTCAATTTAGCTCTGTATGTTTGCTCAGACACAGTAAAGTCTTATTTATTTCAAAACTATTCACAATCATCACACATGCATCTAGTATTTTAAAATTTGAATGTATAAAATGCTTCCACAGAGTTTTGTGCTGATATAATGGAGAATGAACAGTTGTGTACATTTATTGATTCTTATTGTTGTTTCATTTTTATATAATCTTTGGAAAAATGTTAATTTGATGTTTTAGTGTGGAGTTCATTGGATACTATCTGGATCGCAATGTTAGACTAACATCATTGAAGAGGAGGATCAAGGAACTTCTTGATGCCAGGGACCAATTGCTAAATGAAGAAAATAATTTAAGAGCCAAGTGTAATCAGGTAGGACTGCTTGATTAATATACTACACCTATATTATTGTTGATATGGTTATTCAATGTAAACAATATTAGTTTATATAATTTGTATATTTCTACCAAATTTAACAGTATGAACAGTTGTGACAATAATTGTCACCATTTAGTCAAAACCAGTAATGCTCTGTTAAATTTTATGGAAATATAGTTAGTGACAAAGCTAACATTGCTTATTATGGAATTCCATCAAGTGACAGCCTCCTCAGTGAATGCTATTCTATATACCTAGGCTTTCTCTTCTATTTCGCAATATGTTTGGACCCTATATTTCATATAATATTACATTGTTAATGGGATGAAAATAAATTACTACTCTTTGCTACATAAACTGAAACCCAAAGTTGGTGTTGTTTGAATATAGAATTATTTTATAATGCTCTTTTATCTTCCTCATAAGCCATCAGATTGAGGTGTTATAACTACTTTCCTTCCTGGTATTTCTTTTTAAAATAACATCCCCTTTTCTAAATGAGAAAAATGCCACCAGGGGGATACCTAGATGATATCAAGTGTACTTTCTTGCAGAAATTTTATTCAATTACATTTTGCTTTCTTGTCGAGTTTCATGTTGTAATTTGAATTTCACTGTCCACTATCTATTTGGAGATTTTCTTTCAAATGTTCAGTTTCTTTCAAATTTCCAAGTAGTTTTACCAAGTGAATTACAATATAATTTCAACATATGCTCAATATAACTAATCTTTATGCTTTGTAAAACTCAGTTTTTTTATGCTTACCTACTGAAAAAGGAGAAATAGTTACACAATATATTCATGTCCAACTTTTTAATGATTAAGAATTACAATACTGATAATCACACTTTTAGTTTTGATTTTCATTTTCCCCATTATCGTGGTATGTATATATAAACATTTTTGACATTTTAGCATGTAAACAGCAAATCATTTTTTTGATTGCTTAGAAGAAAACTATTCCGGTAAGGTACATTTTCTAAAAGAAAATATATATCACAGTAGGGTCCTCCTAAGATTTAAGGACTTGTCAGCAGGAGCATATTCGCATAATGGTGACATACTTAACCTTAGGTTTTAACATTTATATATACTGTGTCTTTCACATTTTCTTATAGCTCTACAAGGACAATATGGAATTGAGCAAGACCAATGCATCTCTTTGGGAATCAGTGCGGAAGCTCCATTCATTTATCCAAACGGTGGCCCCTGGGGTTTCTCTCCCAGCAATAAGTCATCCTTCACCAGCAACTCATATCCCTGGACCTGGGGGCACAGTCAGTGGTGGTGGTGGTGTTGTGCCATCACAGACACTCCCTGCTTCACACTCCAATTCATCAAGCTCAGCATCTTCAGTAGCCTCAGCGCCAACAGTGAAGAATAGCACAGCCAATGGTTTCAGGGATTCTAGCGGTAAGAACTCCATAATTTAGGTTCAAGTGTATTTCCATCATGATGATAATTCATAATTTATTTAATGAGTTTGTTTTGTCATAAGTAATTATCCTTATTCTGTGGTGCCAAGGACCTGTTGTTGGGCAGAAAAACCCAATAATAATTCTGTGTTATTCAATTAAGTGCTTTTACCTTTTTTCTCTCAAATGAAATAGTAAAGTCATTATCATAATTAGTTACACTCATCCCAATGTATCTACTGATGGTATCAAGTTAGGTTTAAATGGATTTTGTCAATATTCTGAATTTGCATGAATCTAAGGTGATGTTTTTTACCCCTCTAGACTTCCAAAGAAAAAAGGTCTCCAGAATGCAAGCAAAATCTTGGACTCTAATTGACTGAATAATCTAAATTGTTACCAATGTACAAAGTGATTGTTAGGGTTAAAGTTTCAACTTTCTATATAAATCTTCTAATACTTGATAAGCTTTTGTAATTAATTACTATCTTTGGTGTTATTATTAAAAATTATTTTATCTCCATTGTGGACTTCCAAATAAAGGGGATCATCTTTGAATTGGGTTAGCTTTAGATTCAAGCAGAAATGGTCTTCTATGTGGTGAAGTCCAAAGTACATATGTACTTGTTTTTAATGGAAATGATTTTTTTGTTAATGGAGTCATTTCATCAAATGATGGTTGCTCTAGGTTCAAGTTATAGTGCAATAACTTGCTTAGCTAATTAAATTTTTTTATGAAAATATGTAGTTTTGTATTTTGGATATATATGTTTCTTGTGTGATATAAAGCCTACTGTAGACTTTCAACCCAATTCTATCAACCATCAAACTCCTTTTGGAGAACACTTAAAAACTACTTTATTCAGCTTTATTATTGTGAGGTTTTATTTTATTCTGTAGAAAGAGAGATGGTAGTATCATTATTTAGCAATTGATTATATGACAGCATTGCAGTACAGTAAAACCTCACATATTTGTCCCTCACACAATCAGTTCCCCAGTATAACCATCTTATCCAGAGCCCATTTACCTTACGCATCCACCAAAGTTGAATGTATCTTATCATAGCCTGACTGCCACTCAAGCACTTTTAGCGTTGCTTATCTTTTCATCTCTTAACTCACACTTATTTTCTCCCTCTGACCTTTTTGAACAATGGAGACTCAAACCCATTCCTTGTACTCAGAGGAATCCAGTTGAGGTCCATAGTAAATTCTATGGACTAAACGCTAATTTGTGACATTTAATTATAATTTAGTTTCAAATAACACTGAAAACATAATTTTCCTCCTTATGTGAGTACTGAATAATTTTCATTGTGAGAAAGTATGGCATTGATCGTAGGAAATAAGTGGTTATGGGAAAAATGTATTATTTATGTGACAACACTGATGAAAAATAATCTTCATTATGTCTCTCTTCAGAACCTATGCCACTCTCATTTAATGAGTGTGGAATATGCCATCTGACACAGGATCAGCACCTCCTTGCTAAGTGTGACACTTGTCACAAGTTTTACCACCTGGGTTGTCTAAATCCACCTTTGAGCCGCATGCCCAAGAAGACAAAATTGATGGGATGGTAAGTATTTTAAAAGATTTCTAAAAATGTTTAGTTTGCCTATGTTCTTCTGCATTTATGTTTTATTAAATGTGCCTATTTTTATAATAGTAATGTCACTTTTATAATAGTAGTTCAGCACACAGTATCATTCAAGAGACACTGAAATATTTTTTTAAATATTAGGCCTTTACATGAATTCTTGAATGTATTATTAACCCATTTGCATCAGCTAAATTCTTGAATATACTCTCGCACTGTGCTGAGCATTCCGAGAGATTCTCTAAACCCGTGTGCTGAACTTTTTCGAAGCAATTAAGTTTCCAGGTACATATAAAAGTTTACCCTTTAGGGACCCATCTCCATAGGAGGCCTAACCATTTTCTCAGCGAGAGGTTTGGGGAAACGCCACCCTCCGGCACATTTGCAAAACCTGTGCAACCGTCTTGAGTTCACAGTTATTCCAGTGCTTCTGCTAAAAATATAAATCTAGTAGTCTTCAAACCTATGACATCAGAAATAAATTTCTCATGTTTTTCTGACCTAAAGCATTTTTAAACAAAATTCTGCTGGGTGAAAAGTTCTTGGGTTTCACATCGGGTCAGGTCCTCCATGTTCCACTCCAATGTTTCGATGTGCAACTCACCCATCGTCTTCAGGGAAATTCAGGAATCCAAGATTAGGGATTCAGGAATCATCTTGGATTCCTGAATCCCTGAAGACGATGGGCGAGTCGCACATCGAAATGTTGGAGCAGAACACGAAGGACCTGACCTGGTGTGAAACCCGAGAACTTTTCACCCAGAAAACACCAGACCATACAAAATTCTGCTGTTTGTATTAACGATTTTGGTTTATGAAATCTTATGATAATATAATCGCTCGCAGAAGTTTCAGCTTCTTCCTGCACCAAGGAACTTGAGAAAAATCTTTTGAAGTACTTAAAGTTTGTTTTATAAATTAGTATTTACAGGTTACATTCATACCCCCTGAACTTGTTATCAAATTCTAAAAAACTCTGTTAATATTAATGCTTGAATTTTGCTTAAAATTGGAAAATAATCATGGAAACATGATAAATTCATTTTCAATACTATATACATATTTAACAAATGCAATAAATATATTGTTTGGAGAAATACTGAAATAACATTGTTGACCTCGGGCCTCCTGCTGTGAGAGGGATGCAAAGGGGTTCGGGAGTTTAGGAGGGGGACCCCACTGACAGGGAAAAGGTTAGGAGTCCTGCTGAGTTGGGGCGCAGAAGGGTAACATATACCTGGGTTGCTCACCTTAGCAGCAACCACTCCGGCATGTATAGACATCGTTCGTTCATTCGATGAAAAGTTCCATCAGGTGAACTAGACATTAGGGTTTCTGCAGTGAAAAAATCTCCATCGAGTTATGATTCCAACAGCAGCAAAAGGGTTAAATAATAAAGGAATACTTAAATTTCACTTGGGAATGAGAAATCCATGACTAAAATTTCTTAGACTTGATATTTCTGTTATTGAAGGCAGCCATCTGTTGAACTGGGTAGCATTACTACCCAATCTAGGACATGTGGCATGTTCCCTTTCATGCATTGGATGAATCCACTCCCTGCACTGCCCTCCCCTATTCCTGCCTTCTCCCGTCTTAAACATGTTCCTTTAACACCCATTGAAGATAGGTTAACTCCATCCCCATTGATTGGGAAAATTTGTGAGAATTCGGTCACATACCCATTGATTTACTTCATAGACAGGCATGTTCTTCCTAAAAATTTCTGCCAAGCCCTCTTCAAGTCACCAAAGGGGTGTAATTAGTGCTACATAATAACAATTTCCACTTGATAACACTAGGACAAATCTTTGATTGGAATGTGAGCATTGCAAGAGCATTATTGTTGTAATGCTGTGGTTTCTGCATTACAAGGATCATAACATGTATTTCTTCATTATATTTTCTCTCTTATCTTGTCTTTGTTGTTTCATTGGAAAAAATCATTTCAGGCATTGTGTTATCATTTGATCCTGAAATAAATTCACACAATTGATAAATTTCTCATAAAACTACTTCTCAACTCAAAATCTGAAAGCATGTGGTTGATTTTCATGTTATTGTCTTTGAAATCTCTTTTTAAAATAAAGTTAGTTAGCGATAAATCCATATTATTTTATCACATTCAGAAATTTCATCAGCTCAGTATTCAGATCTTCATGCTTAGTTGTTCTCCAAGTGGTTTCATTTATATTTTCTTGCCCTAATCACCACCAAAAGAATGTTTTAAATCTAAATTTGGAAAACTAATGTGTACAGGTTTACTATGTACCAAACTATTTTTCTAAGAGATATTTGAGAAATTCATTGGCAGTTGGCATGAATATATTCTTTTTATTCACTTGTTCAAAGCTCATGGAAATTCCTTCTAAAATGACTTTGTGTTAGCTACTTAAAAGGAAACTGTAAATAGAAACAGACATTGAATACACACAAATCTCTTCCATCATTACAGAACAGGCTATATTATGAGTGCCCAAAACACTATTGCTCTTAATATTGAACGCATTTCAGTATTTCAGGTTTTCCTTAATGGAATTTCATTTCAAATTAATTCCTTCATACATTTGCATAGTTTTTACTAATCAAGACTGGCTTTATATCCTCAAAATGGTCCTTAGATTGTATTCACAGTAAACACTGTGACAAATAATGAGACAGTTAATAAAGGAAAAATTGATAAAAGAATAATATTTTTCCTATTTATTAGTCATTGTGCATCACTAGTGCAGTAAGTCACACAATCTAACAAAGACTGGAACTACCTTTGCAAGCCTTCTTTTGGTATAGCCCAGTGAGTCGATATTACAGTCATTTGGATGTCTTCATTCACATGTCAAACATTCATCATTTCCTTAATAATTTTCGCTTTGGGAACAAAAAATAATCAGCCAGACAAGTCAGAGGAGGAAGGTGGATAATTTGGAATGCATTCTTTTCTTTTTGCAAAAAAATGTTCGCACAACTACTGCTCATTGAGCTGGTGCATTTTCATGCAGAAGGAATCAACTGAAAGATAGTGTTTACTCAGGTTGGGCTTAGTCATCTCTTCCATAGGCGTTACAGGATATTTAACCCTTTTGTGCCGAATGACGTTGACGAATGATCTTGGTTGTTCAGAATCATTCCCCCAATACGAACGACCATTTTTTTGGCCACTCAAGTACTATCCCTTCGCTACAAATGACGAAGATATTGCTCGCTGTGCCTTAGCCAGATGTGAACCATCGCAGGTATATTTTCTTCCCATTTCAACCCAACTCCATGGGGCATCAAATCATCAGCCCCAGAGTAGTGGTTAATTGACCCTCGGTTGGTCTGGCTGCCTATTTCTCAAAATTTGTCCACCGCCAATTTTTTGTTTGTCCAGTGTAATACAGCCATTTTTACAAACTTAAGTAGTATTATTTTAAAACTAAATTCCCATCACTTTGCTGAGCTTAAACTATTTTAAAACAAAATTCTCCCATCATTTTTAACACTATCATTATATCAAGTGAGGAAATAATGTGAAGTAATCTAAGGGATTACATTTTCATACATAGGTTCATGTTCAATGGTCTACAATGTATGGCCATAACACTTAGTAAAATTCGAAAAAATGGTATTTTAGTTTACTTTTCATCCTGTTAGAACTGCGAAAACTATTAATTGTACAGCAACATTGATTCATACTTTTGGTAGGAAAAATCCTGAGAAAAGAGGTTTCATTCTATAACAAAAGGAGACTAAGTAATCAATACGATTTTTACCTGAGTGCAAAATATAATAACTAAACATTAGTAGGCCCTGTTATGTTCTTACGAGAGTTGTGTTAGAGATCTTAGTTGATTTTGACGATAGAATTTTGTTTTTTAACCCTTTCGTGCTGGAGCCCTAAACTGGTATGCAGCCCCTGCAGAGGAGTGTGGGGCAAAATAGAGGATAAATGACAAAAAAAAAGGTCGTCCATAATGGGGGGATGATTCTGAACACCCAATAATATTAGTCGTTCAGTGCGAACGGGTTAAAGTGCACATGCACAGTGAATCACAAGAAATTCATTTCTTATATTATATATATAGAATTTGAATTAAAATTTCCTTTGAGAAACCATGGCATATAAACAAATTTGACCACAGACTCATGCTGTGAGAGGGACTGCTGATGCAACTGCCGGTTCATTTCAAACTCTCCTGAAAATAAGCTCCGTACAGAGGGTTAAAATTTCTCTACGCACACTTGTGTGCTGGGACTCCAGTTTAGGGCTGTGTGCAAAAGGGTTAATTAAAAATCTGCAGTGAGTTTGTCCCTGAAAAATAGATTCATGGTAAATAATTTCCCTGCTGTTGCAGAAACACCAAAGAATTTTATTCTTTTTTTAATTTTTGATGACAAAAACTTCCCCTTCAGTGATGTTGATGACTTCCGTTCAGCACTCTGATGTTTAGATGTAGGTTCACAATGGAAAAACCATATCTTCCATCCTCAGTTTCCATTGAATCTCTATTTCTAAGAATCCATATTATTCATGTCTTTGGTCATCAAACAGTGTGTGGCACATATCAGGATATGACATTTTTCTTGCATATATCTTCCACTAAAATCTGAATTGCCTCCTGATTAATGCTAAGCTCCTCTGCTAACATTCTAACAGTCAAACAATGATCTTCTTCCATATGTTTTCTGGCTTCCTCATTATGAACAGAAATTGGACATCTAGGCCAATCTTTTTCAATTGTTTCTACACCACTTTGAATAATGCATATCGCTTCAGTATTTGTACATGGAATAAAATTATCTCTGTATATTTTTTCCATCAATTCTATTGGTTCAGAGGCAATTTATCTCAGTGAAAAACAGAATTTATTGCTATTTCTCTGTTCCATCTTGTTAATGCAACAATGCTCTCTAGCCAACTACACTAATTGATAGAAATTCCCAATCATACTTTTCATGTGCTGTTACATTGTAGATGAGGGTTAGAAGTATGTATTATATGCATTGCTTTGTAGATAGTATTTTTTTCTTTCCTGAAATACAATGTCCCATTATTGTTGGACTGTGTAAAAAAACTTATGATATGGAACACAACATAGATGCCACAAATTATTATAAAATGATCAGGAGGTCTTCAGAAGATATTCAGGTTGTGTCATAAATCATGTTACAGTAGAAGTCCGCCATAACCAGAGTTGATGAATGACGAAAAATCTCTCGTAATAACGCACACTCGTTATAACCGAGGGTCATGAAAATGAGCTATGAATTAGTTGAATCAATCCATCTGCAAATAAATTGAAAATTTATCGTTTCATTAAAAAAAATTTTAAATATTGTCACCAAAACTCACGCGCTTGTAACTAATGTACGTCACTCATCGGTAGTATCTTTTGCAATGTTTCATGAACAATCATAGATAAGGTATGACCTAAGGTTAACAGTTACGATTACATAAATAAGAGGAGGGTCGAGAGATTGGCCGTCCTACTATGGTCAACACAGACAAATGGGATCACCTGATGAGATCTCCTTCACTCTGGATTAGAGTTGGTGAAAAGTAGATTCCCCCTCTTATGTTTATTCCCCCTCTCTCTGACTTTCAACTAATCCCTTCTCTTGCTTGTCGTTGAGAAAGAGACCTGAATAGGGGACCTCCTGTGGATTGGCAGTCTCTGCCTCCCCATCTGACCTACAACTAATACCATTCCCTGTTGTCTACAAGTCTAGCTCATCGCTCCAAATGATCTTTTATTCCGATCGATCGGCTATAAGGACGAAATAGTACCAGGAAATGACAGACTGGAGCAATGATTACAAGATAAGTTGTTCAGTCATTCCCTAGGAAAGTCTTTGGCATAAAATAACAAAGTCCCCTCTCGTAAAATCACCACAAAGTCTCTCATAAAGCCTTCCTTACAAAGTAGATTCATGAGGCATGACAATGTAATGAGTGTGTTGAATCCTGTGAGGTATGCAACCCGAATATCAACAAAATCTACCCGCTATAGCGATAGTGCAGATATGATCACTCGTAATAACCGGTGGAATTCCCTATGTTTTAACGAGTGAACCAACCAACGCAAAACGATCACTCGCTATAGAGACACTCGTTATAAGCCATACTCACTGTAGCGGACTTCTACTGTACTTCCATTAGGAGGATGATAATCTTACTGACTCAAAGAATTTTATAACTGTAATAATAATTGATGCACAAATCATGTTTTATATTTATCATAGATGAATCATATGATACTTATTATTGTGTCTTAAGTATATGCTCAGGGAGCATTACTTGGTGTTAATAAATGCCAGTCTTCAAGTGCATATACAAATTAGAGGGGATTTCACATGTAATAACATGTTAATTGGATTATTATTGTTTGATACAAATGGTTGGGAATAACCTTATTCCAAGGATATATTATTTTTCTTTGGTGTTGAAAGTGGTTTTTAATCTTATATTTTCTCTCTTTATAGGCAGTGCTCAGAGTGTGACAAAGAATCTTCTGGGTCAGAAGTAGAATGTGTTGACACTGAGGCACCTCGTAAATTGAGACGCAATCACAAGGAAGGAGAGGCAGCAACTACTGAGCAACAGGTACCCAAGGTACATTTTTTTGTGCAGATCATCATTTCTAAAACAAGCAAATTTGAAGAAATTGTTTGAATCCATGTGTTCATAAATATGTGTATTTATTGGGATTTAAATAATTTCTCACATACATATAAATATTTTAATGCCCCTGTGAAAAATTTGAGTTACAATTTCTTATTTGATCCTTTCAGAAGGCATAACATCTTGTGGTATAGATTAAGAAAATATTTAATAATCACAAATATTGGGAAAACAATTATTGTAGTTGGTTAAGTTTTTCTTTATGATGACGTAAAAATTATTACTTGTTATTTCAAAAATGAATTGGTTTCTAATAAATAAAAATTGGCTCAAATCATTTAAAATTTCTGTCTAATATTTGGACAATTATAGTGGCTAATGATATGTATCTCATTTCTCTAGGAAATTCTAATTTCTCTAAGAATTTCCCTTACAATTTATCAACCTTAGGCCCACTTCTATTTTTAACTGTATGCCAATAAATTCATCTACATTATACTGGCTAATGTCTAAAAATTGGTTTTGACTTCCTCCCCAAGCCTTTGCATCATTTGCCCATATCTGCATTCCTTAGTAGTTCCAACTTTTATCTCTTCCTTTACCTGTCTCTCATAGCTAATACTTCACCTACCCATACAGTCCTTCCCTTCTGAGGTTCCTTCTAATGTAGTATTCACTAACAGAACATAGCCTTTAATTTATCCTATTATGTAGTTAATTTCTTCTTTTTATAAGATTGATTCATAAGTGTTTCTTTTCTGTGCATTCATATAAGTACTTCTTTGATTATATGGTTACCTGCAAAAGTTTTAATATTTTTTGTAGAATCATATTTTCATTTCCTCCATTCTTCTCTGTAGCTGCTATAGAATTTATTTCAAAAGTATTCTGTAGTATACTATGTTTCTTTATGAAGCTCTTCCTTATTTCAAAACTAATGTTGTTTGCCATAATTCCAAGCTTATTTCCTAAATACCAAAAAGATTTATATAAATGTCTTAATTAATTTCCCTTAAGAAAACTATGGCCTTCTGTAAATATCATTCAAGTATGTAGAGATTTTTTTCTGTACTGTTAACAGGTTCAACTGTAGGAGTTTTATGTTTGTCTATAAAAGGCTCAGAATGATGTTTACATATCTTCTTCTAACAACCAAGTCAAATCTGCATGGAAAGTAATTAAACAGCATACCAATGCAAATCCTGAACCTACAAGTCCTTCTTGTATTAATTGTAACAATGTTGCCATTTCAAATCCAGTAACTATGGCTAACTGTTTTAATAAACAATTCTGCCTCTCAAATCCTAGTAATAATAATCCTACTTTAAATTTAAAGAAAGTTTCACATTCATTTTTTCTCTTTCCCTCTATCTCTGCTGAAATTCAAAAGGTTATAAACACATTTGCCAACAAGTGGTCAGGAGGATATGATGAAATCCTAATGCCCATTGTCAAATTTGTAGCCAACTGGATTCCTGAACCCCTGTCTGATATTTTCAACTTATCTCTCAATGAAGGGTAGTTCCCTTCAAATTTAAAAATTGCAATAATTTCACCAATTTATAAAAAAAGGTTCTAGACAGGATTCATAAAATTATAGACCAATTTCCTTCTTATCTGTTTTCTCAAAAATTTTTGAAAAATTGATGTACACATTATAAATTACCTGAAAAATTTCGATTTGTTAGATACATCTCAACATGGCTTTAGAGAAGATAGATGTTTGCCTCACTTCAGCTGCCTTCCATCTAATTAACCACATATACCAATCACTAAATGACCACCAACAGTTCATTGGTACATTCTATGACCTTAGTAGCAACCTTTGATAAAATTGATCATACAATTTTATCCAAAAAACTGAAAAGCCTAGGAATTTCTGACATGGCTCACTATTGACCAACACCATTGGAAGTTAACTGTGTAGTTCCTCAGGGTTCAATTCTTGCATCTCTCTTATTTATTATATTCGTAAATGACCTACCTCCCTCTTTGCCGTACATCAAGAAAATTTTGTATGCCGATGATACTTCTTCCCTGAACTCCGAAAACACTTTATCTGATCTAATAGTAAGCACAAAAAACATGATTAGTAGCATAGATTTATGGTGTCAAGTAAATAATTTGACTTTAAATGACAACAAAACCCAT
Source organism: Rhinocypha anisoptera (assembly GCA_011762765.2). Classification (NCBI taxonomy): domain Eukaryota; kingdom Metazoa; phylum Arthropoda; class Insecta; order Odonata; family Chlorocyphidae; genus Rhinocypha; species Rhinocypha anisoptera. Next base: position 189,341 of record WURS02000014.1, on the reverse strand, counting down.
TTCATGCAATTTCATTACAAAATATCTCCCCTCCTATATAGTCCTTTGCTAAAAGGTAACAATAATATAATCTGAACAGCTCTTTAACAGTTGAATTTTTGGGTCTCCACTTGAGAGAGGATCCTGACTGTACCACTCACATTGATCAGGTAGCTAACAAAAATTCTACAGGAATTTTCATGTTAAGAAAGCTAGGACAGATTACCTCCATGATAACCTTGAAAATTGTTTACTATGCATACATCCACTCCCATATTTCATATGGTATTATTTTCTGGGGTAATTCATGCACTGCTTCAAAAGTATTTGCTTTACAAAAAAAGTAAGTTAAAGCCATTTTTGGGGTATCTACGAGATCTCCAGGTAGGTCAATATTTCAAAAACTTGAAATTCTACCCCTCCCTTATATATATATATATTTTGCAGTGTTCTATTTTTGTGAAAAATAACCCCTCTCTGTTCTCCACCAACACTACTTTTCTTAATACATGACCCATGGTAGAGAAGATATTCATCTAACTAGTCAAAATCTAAACTGTTCAAAGCGGGGTCCTCATTACTCTGCCTCTCAAACCTACAATAAACTTCCACAAGCAATAAAAAAATTTCCTTTCCCTCTACATTTAAATTAAAATTATGTAAACTACTACAAAGTAAAATTTACTACAGTATTGATGAGTTTTTCAATGACAAGCTGCAAATGTAATTTTTTGTTCTCTTGTCATTAACATTTCCATGACCTTATTTTTATGTATTTATGTGTATGCTATGATTACTTTTATGACTCTCTTTATCTCGTGATATTGTAATTCTTATATACTGACGAGTTCTATGTCATCTTGACCTACTGAATAATAAATTATATTATTATTATTATAAATGGAGATCCAATCACATGAACACAGTAATAAGGAGTATGATGGATGCTCAAACTATCAGATTTTGTGATTCTTTCTTTCCATAGATACAGAGTGAAGGCAACCAGTCGAAGATAAACTAAACTGTCTCTAAAAGTTTAGGAGTATTAACATTCTTACCCCATGCCAGGTGGCTTGCAGGGTATACATGTAGATGACATGGTTATTGCTTGTAGGAGTGAGATCCATTTAGAAAATGTGTATGACCCTGGATCTAATTTTATCCCATCGGAAGAAAGGAAACATGGAGGGTGTAGGGAGGGGGGGTGAGATGTCACTGATTGTCAGAGTACTCTCTGCTGCCCACACAAAAAGAAAATTGGGGCACACTCAGTTGGTCAATGTGTAAGCTAAATCCCCACACTGACTTCTCAGGGCTAGATTATGGTCCCTTTCATCAGAGCTAGGAGAATGGTCACAGGTAGTGATAATAATAATGTCGTATTTTTTCCAGTGAAATTAGGACCACATGCTTCTCTCTCACATTCAACCTTAGCCATCCATCAAAGACTCAATACACTACAGGAGTTCCAGTACCTAGGAACCAAAATTACATAAGATGGAGGAAGTGCCAAAGATCCCATCAGTAGGATTAACCAGCCAAAGGCAGCTTTTAATATGAAGAAAGGGGTCTTTACTTCCAACAACATTAATTAAGGTTTAAGAAAACTCCTACTCAAGGCATTTGTGTGGAGTTAAATGCTTTATGGAAGTGAGACATGGACACTTGGCATGGATGGAAGAAAGAGAATTGAGGCATTTGAGATGAGGTGCTACTGGAGAATCCTCAAAATATCTTGAATGGAGAGGGTGACAAATTAAGCAGTATTATGGAGAGCTGATGAGTTGCCATGTCTATGGAAAACAATGAGAGAGAGACGAGACACCTAGATAGGCCACACTATAAGACATTAGGAATTATTAGAAACCATTATAGAGGGCTCAGTTCATGGTAAAAATGTGAGAGGAAGACCCAGGAAGGAATATATTAAACAAATTGTAGAGAATATGGGCTGCCATTACTACTTGGAGTTGAAGAGGCTGGCCCAAGATCGAGCGGAATGGAGATGAAAGACTGCTGCCAACCAATCAATGGATTGTTGACCAGAGAAGAAGAATCCATTTGCAAAATTACAATTAAATAGACCCATTTCCGAAGTAGGACTTGAACTCGCAACAATTGGGTTAGCAGGTGGACATGCTGCCCACCAGCCTAGCAGATCACACAGATTTAAGGAATAAGAAACACTTGCAATATCCACTTAACTACTTCTTCTTTATTCCAACCGATTTCTGTGTACTACACTATTATCAAATGAAAATGGAGTTGTTAAGTGGATATTACAAGTGTTTCTTATTCCTTAGATTATGGATCGTTTCCAATATATATCTCACCTGACTCTATAGATTTCATAGAGACAAACAAGGAGTCAATAAGTAGGGGATTCTTGCCAAAGATGAAGTACTGTATTTTCCGGTAACCAGCTGTGCCAGCTGGGTTAGCCAGGGAGTAGCGAGCTTGCCAGCTAACTCAAATGTCGTGGGTTTGAGCCCTACCCAGGTCATGGGTGTTGTGTTTGTCCAATAGGGTTTTTTTCTATGATTTGCAGAGGTGCGAAATGACCATAGCTGTCTAAGCACCCTATAAATAACAAATACTACTACCAACTGGCAGCCAATGGAGAGAGAGTTTAATGATTTCATTACACTCTATCCCCGTTAATGGTCACTAGTTGACTTAAATATTGATATGGGAATCTCGTTCTAGATCACCCCGTTTTATTAAATCTACATCTTCGTAATACTCTGCAAGCCACCAGAAGGGCATGGGGTGAGTGAGCCATCACCAAGCATGCATTCCCACATGTATATATTGGCTATAATTCACATGGAGGGAAACTACTTATACACAAAAAACTTCAATGGCAAAAGAAAATACATGTCATGCAGGAACAAAATCAATTAACATTTAATTAAAAACACATGTAAGATAATGTGCACATATACACAAGTTACCCTAACTATTATCTCTGAGCTTGTGGTCATATTTATCTTGGTCACTAATTGTTCATGGAAAAAATGAATTAATGGAAAAATAAATAAGAAGGCTTGGTACTTTATCGTACTGGTTCACCTCCTGGCAAGGTGTCTCTTGTTCACCCCATGTATTGACTTAAAGGTTTCTTCTATCTACTTCATTTCATAGCCGATAGCTCACCCCTCATTCACATGTAGCAATGACGATATAAGTAGTTACCCTTCCATATGTTGTGGAGGGCGACGGTGTCTGATGGATGGTATGTGATTCTAGCAAAACGGGGCTGGGTCCTGCTGGTGCGCACAAGGACCCCCGTGCAGCACTGATTGGACGGTGCTCCGAGAGCAGATACTGCGGCTGCAGCAGTGTTCATCGGCTGGGCCATACCAGGCAACGGAGTCCCTAGACCGCCCTGGAGACGAGCCTGCAGCCACGAACGGTACCACCAGCCACCACCAGAACACAACAGGAACATGAAGATGACTAATAACCTGGATAAGAGAGAGATAGAGATGGGGGAGGGAGGATGAGAGAACTCATGATTAGAGAAAATATTGCACATAACAAACAACATTGGAAGGAAGGGTGACTGGTGAAGTGGTGAAAAATGAAACAGTCCAATGGAAATTCCAGCATGTGGAATGGAAACATTCCTGACTCTTCTCTAAAATGTAAGGAAATGTGAGAATATGCTTGATTTGGCCACTACACATTTTTTGTTCAAATTGTTATCACTTCACATTATGCTCAGACTGGTGTTCCAGTAGTCTACAGGGTGGAATATTTCGATTTAAGAGCAGAGGCACTGGCGTCCATTGTTGATAAACCTGACAGACCCCAAGCAGAAATCATAGGTTGATCTCCTGATCTAATCTTAGTTCAGTATAAACCCCAACTCACATCTAAACCAGCTACTGAGTCAATTGTTGTGAGAAGTTGCTTTATACTATTTGTTCCAAAACATAAAAAGTTGAATGGAACCCTTTGTCGGATATTACAAGGTGGAATCACTGTCAAGCTAAACCTTCAGATTAGGACTCCATAACTGGACGTCATTAATGGAAAACTATTATATGAGGATTGATAATTTCATTGATGCACATAAAACACCTGCTTATCAGGTCACCGAAGTTTTTGGCGAATAGATCTATGTTCTTCGTACAATGATGGAATTCCCAAACTTAAAGAGGATGCCTATTCTAAAGAAAGAAAGGGCAAGCTGGTATAATTATGCAAAACAAGTAAAAAGACCTAAAAATTCTTCATAATGTTAAATCATCTATTGAGGTAATCTTATATTATGAAGGAAAGAAGAACTGATATCTGGTTGGAAAAACTCACCAGTAATACCACAGTTGATAAAACTGGAAAGCTGGAGATACACAGCATCCATATTTGCAGCAATATTCGTTGTGCGGGCACCTGGAAACAGCGAATTATTCCATAATACCTTGAAACATGATATTTTTATTAATCCATAAAGTTTCTAAGCTAATAAAAGTCTACTTACACAAAAAATTTTATTTCCCCTTGGATCTCAGTTCCGCAGTATTTACCCTGGACCTAAAAAGTATTTTTATTAGAGAAAGTGATCTGGGATTATGCTAAGTTCCAACTATCGGGGGTAACTATTTGCGAAATAAACTTAAATTTTAAATAATTATTTATAAGTTTAGGTCTACTATTATTTATTCATGTATCAAAGTTAAGAAAATCTCATTCATTGTAAACCCTAAAACTAGAAAACTGTGTTGGAAAACTTCTCCATAATTTAACTATCTACGAACAACATAGAACATACCAATTTCACTGCATCCCATATTAAAGTTATCAGAGCCAAGGTCTGGTACGAATTTCCCATTTCGGAATGGTCACCTTTCCCTTTCAGGATCTATTTTCTACTTCGAGAAATACGACATCAATCAGAAAGGAGGTACTAAATTTTTTCGCAGGCAATGTAAACACTGCCGCATATTTCGTAATTGTAAATATTCTACTGCAGAAAGAGCCCGGAGCTATGGTTTGTAAACACAATGAAATTAAGGAATTTTAAGGAACGAAAATGATTACCTGTCTGTGTCATAATTGTTGGAATACGTGCGTGTGGAAGCAGACGAAAAGGTGCCAAGGATATTGTTTTGACACAACGACAGATTACGAAATATCTCCAGCTGATTTATATCGAAGAAGGAGGATCGATTTCAGCGATATTAGGAACAATCGAATGAAGTCTCGTTTTCGAGTTGCGCGTAGGAACTTGAACGACAGTGGATACCAGTCACAATAGCGGATAAAAGTACCCGATAATTTTGTTGAAGTAGAGATTTCACGTGAGACGGCGGTCCAGCATGATCTATAAGATGGTCGTCCTTTGGAGATATCGACCGTTAAGGGACGATGGCGATTCTGCTGTGAAATTTACCCACTTCATTCACGCCAGGTACGTTAACGCCATAACTTATTTTATGTATTAAAACATGAACGAAAGACCCCCATAATGTTTAAGTACATGCATCCCCATCTTATATCTCGTTTTTTCATTGAGAGTTTTAATTTCATCATGTGCATTATTCATTCGCCACCTCACAATGAGGGCCATTTGGAGTGTGTATTTATTTACATTCCTAACGGTAATGCGACCGTGGATTTTATGTTGTATGCATAAACATATACATTAGGAAACATATATTGCAACTTTTGCTACAGAAATTCTCCAAAACTACAGTAAGCTCTTCTTTCCAGGATTAGCGCCATCTTTTTGAAATTGACAATGGTGAAATGAACCATATATTTTGAGGAATCTTATTAATTACAGCTTACATTACTATGAAAATAGTATGAATGTTGCCTCCGACTAGGAACTGAGATGAGCGTTTTACTATAGGGACCATATCTCCCTGGGAAACTAATTTGGTGTGTGACCATCTTCAAATCTGCATACTTACCTCCACCTATCATTCTATCCAAAATTCCTATCTTCTTTCTACCTTGCTTACCTAACATTCTATTCTCCATCAAAACAATTAACAACATATTGCCTCTGAGCACCTCTTCCTTCCACCATTCTTGCCTTCCTCGGATTTCATGCAGCAATGGCCTCTCCTCCCCTTCCATTCCCAGTATTTCTTCATTCTTTTTCTCTCTGTCCACTTCACCTTTCCATCATTTGCAAAACCCACATCTCAAAATACTCCAATCTATGCTCACGAATCAAATCAAATCCTTATTCATCATTAGATGGTTGTTCACCACAATAGATTTTGTCAAGAGTTAACAGCATGTATATATTACATATATATATTTGTTCGAACACTAGTGGAACCTACAAAGACACAGGACACAAAAAGAAAGAAACTCACAGTGGTGAAGAATTTTCGGTGGCCCCACCACCTTCATCCGTTCAGGAGAGAATGAGCAGGACAGAAGGCTAGAGAGAAGTTTGAGTTGTCTCCTCTCCCTCCCCATCTCATCTCCTTCTTGCATCTCACAAAACGTCATCTACCATTTAAAATGTAATTTCTGCGATGCATATTACATCTGTCAATGTTTTCCAGCCCCTCCTTTCTACAATCAATCAAGCCCAAACAAAACCTCTACCCTGCAGAATTTGTGGATCACTACCTCCAACCCCTCGTCCAATCCTTGCCATCATATATTAAAGACACATACCACTTCCTCTCCGTACTCAATTCCATTCCCCTCCCCCCTGACCAACAAATCCTGAT
>WURS02000014.1:162778-175797 GCA_011762765.2 Rhinocypha anisoptera | reverse complement strand
CCGGGCCCGGCCCTGTGGACGTCCGCGCTAAAGGCCCACACGCCACCCTCCTCTCTCCCCCAGAACTCCCGGGAGCGACAGAGGGAGAGAGAGCGAACGAGCGATCCCGGGAGAGTGGGTCGCCGCCGCCGGGTGTGGGGGGGTGGGTATCACCGGTCGCCGCAATGAGCCACGCAGCAGCAGGCCGCCGACGACGGGACGAACGTACGAAATAATCTCCTGAAATAAGTTGGGACACCCATCCCACCGCCCTGGGGACTAGGGGGCATGAAAACCGTGGCCGAACCGCGGGGGAACCGAACAAATTGAACACCTGCGGTGTGTGTGTATGTGTCGAATTCTTCCGCTCAGTATATAAATATATCCCTCTCCTTCTCTCTCTTTCCCTCCCACAATTCGCGGTTTTAAAGGAATCTTATCCCTCACTGTCGTTTTCTCCCTCTGGTCGATGCCACTACGATTACGAGGTCAGTGGAGTTAAAGCGGTTGGCTTCCGAATGGGGAGATCGTGGTTGAAGGCCCGGTTATGCCTCTTGACACACCACCGTGAATAACGCCAAGACGACAGTGATTTCCTGTCTGCTACCACGCTTTCATGGCAAACCATGGGGGGGGGGGATAACTGTGCCCCATCACCTATTTTGTGAATTCTCACACGCCGTTAGGGTTTAGCACACGCTGCATCTCTCTTCCCTCGCTTATAAAAACAGACATCATTGGATCGTGGAAGACTTGTTCTTGTTTTTTTTTTAAAGCGTTCCCACACGCGCGGTCTATTTTCCTTTCTCTACCCTCTCGGGTGACTTCCTCGCCACGTCGCGCCTCTTTGTGCAAAAAGAACAATCTCGCTCCTTGCTAATCCACCCACGGGGACATTTGCCTCTTCTCCGAGGACTCCTCTGCCTCCTCCTCCTGTTCGTCTCCTTGGAACCCGTAGGTGCGAGATTTCCCCGCCAATCAAGATGGGGCGGGTGGGCACGAGAAAGAGGGAGAGGGGCGTTGAAGAACACACCGACACTTATTCCTCCTCATTACGTATTTCCTTCTCCAATCGCGACTGCCCCGCTTGGAAATTTGGTAGCGTAACGCGTACCTCGCCGGAGAAAGATTTGCCTCTTGTTTCTCCCTCCCTCCCTCTCTCTTTCTCTCTCCCATGAGGTTTTAAAACATCACGTTTGATATTTTGGTGCATCCCATCCCGGCTTGTTATTTCAAATTTCCTTTCTCATATCGTACTGGGAGTGATACAAAGAAGCCGCTCGCCCTAAACTCACAAAAAAAATCGCTACTCAGGATGTGGAACCCCACCACCGACGACGATAATTAAGCCGCATGCGGTTCCGCGTTACAGCTGATGAATACTCAATAGGCACCTTAGTTCGGAGCACCAGTGGTGGGTTGAACACAAGAAAGGGACTTCACTCTGTTCATGATTCAATTCTCGGTGTGTCCATCACTGAAACGCGCGGGAGGCGATCCATGCACGACGAAAACTCGTTTTTTTAAATTGCGAAAATGCCGTGAAGGCCTTCGACGACAATTAGAAACGTCGTACGTGAAAATAACTCTCTCTCTCTCTTGATTCGTGCCGACAGATGAACATTCCCCTCTTTCATTTCTCCCACTAACTCCTAACGGGATGACTACACTTTACACTTCCAAATCACCCTAGAAACAATCGTTCCGAGTACATAGCTTTACATAACCACGTCATAATATTTTCGATGCGGATTCCGCTGTGATATGGTGGAAAACTTTCAAGGCTTTAGGAGAGAAAAACGCTGTCAATTTCCACTTGTAAAAACTGTTTTATTCCCGGCTAGTGACGATGTGCTGCACCATTTTCACTTAAAAGTGATGCAGCGCACTGATAGGAGTCGGAACTGAAAGTTTTACCAAGTGGAAATTGCAATCGTTTTCTTCCCCTACTGATTTTTCCCCAAAAATAACGATCCCGGACACTTTCCCGATGAATTCCCTTTGCCAACTTGGGTTCGGTTATGTAAACGCATTAAAATTTATAATATACTTTGCGAAAATAATTTACCTGGTCATCATTGCAACTAAATTATTTCCCTAATATCTCGTCATCGTTTGAGAAACTGGACCGCGGCACTTGAAAATTTACTCCAATAATAAAAGCAGTTTCCGCAAAAAAACAGCTTCAGGACTGCGGATTCTCCTCATTGTAAATTACTTCTTACGGAGAAACTATACGGCTCTTCCTCTGAATGTCCAATTACCGAAATATTTGATGACAAGTACCTTCACAATTGCACCACCCTTTTCTTCATATCTTGGAGGAAACCCGTGATTATGACTACTTGGAGCATGATGAAAAACTTTCTACTTCCACTCAAGAAAAATGTCTAATATTATTAGTTAAAATAATTTACATTGACAAGTGATAGACCCGTTGATGAATAAGCACTAATCCAGTTCGTAGGAGAACGCAAGATGTAAATGGACTGATCACTTCGAAATCTCATACTTCAAGTCTTCATTCCTTAATGGTTACAAGTGGTTATCGGCAGGATCTAAAAAAAAAGGCGACTCTCACCCAACCTTTTGAAAATTGTACTTTTGCGAAGTTATCTATCCATCGAGGAAATGCGGCTGAAGATATTACAATTCATTTGCAGCTGTGAGACGAATATGAGTGACAGTTCACATAAATTCCAACCGAAAACTCATTTTCGCGCGCCGAAAACTTCAAGCCAAATTTTCGCGACAGGATGACAATGATCGTAGACGAACTGGCTCTAAAACATTTCCCAAAAATATTTTCTGCTTCCTCATATAATTTGCGACTTCAGGATAAGCAACCACCGCGAGTTTAAAAATTGGCTATTTAAACTTTTTTTTAAATAGTGTAACGACTATGAGAAATTAAAAAGTAATGCAAAAAATGAAGGAGGTATTTACCATGCCTGCTGCAATAATGATAACCCGGGTTGGGTGGGTGGGACCCCCCGGATGGCGAAGGAAACCAAACACGACACTTTAACTTGGGATAATATACCTCGCACAAGTTACACCGAACACAGTCAGTCCTCGACTGCTCAAGCTGACCTTCCGCGGCCCTTTCGCAGCCAAAATTTAATTGTTTTTTTTTATTCGCACGTAACACTCCCGCGCATCTGAGGCGCGTTTCCTGAGAGAGGGGATCAAGGGAATGCGCGCGCATGGTCAGCGAGTGAAACTAATCCGAAGAATATTTTCCGGCCTATATTGACATTTTTGGTTTTCTTCTGTTGAACAAGGTCATTTAAAAGTAAATTTAACTACTATAAATAAATCTTATATGTGTAATATTGTTTTAATTTCATATTTTTCCAGTGGCGGCACACTAGCGCCTCTTTGTCCTAAACATAAAAACAGCCTTCATTTGTTCAATGCAAGTTATGGAGGCATTTCGTTTTGGATGCTTTGCAATTGCTGAGTTTGAAGTTTGATCGTAAGTTTAGAAATATTTATAGAACTGGAATAAGTTTTAATCCAATTTCTAATAAACCTAATAAATATTGGGTAAACTTATGCCATCTGATATGATAGCAGAACACGGTTTATCATTTAACACTTTCGTATCATCTGATGTATCACGTGTTTTTCAAACTTCTTAATATTATTTCGTAGTATTATGTATATTTTTAATCTATTTCTTTACAGTGTTCACTTCAAAAGATTATCGGCTCTTCATAGTTAAAGAAATTGAGAAATGGTTAAAGTAAAAGGAGAAAGAACTATCCATGGTTGTACCGATGTGGATAATAGTCATTCAAGCAAAGAAGGAAGCAGAAGTAAGAAGAATCTGTCAACACTAAGAAGAGGGAGACGTAAAAAATGTCCTAATTTAAAGTTAGGTGACATCGTACATGCTCAAACTGAATCGCCTGGGCCATCATCTTTGGTGCATAGCGATGATGAGGAGGAAATACTGCAAACTGATTCTGAAGAAAACCCAAGACTGATTTCGAATGGGAAACATGGCGAGCCGGCATGTAATGTATCTACCCGTAAAAGACCAGAATTCAGTCTTTCTGAAAAGTTGCAAGTGATAGAATATGCCGAAAAATTTAGCGAAAGAGAAACAGCATCAGCATTTGGAATAAGTAAAACTGCTGTCAATTACCTTAAGAGAATCAAACCTGAATTAATGGCTCTTCATAAGGTATGTTTGTTATACGTTAACTATGTTACGTCCCTTTTATTAAATAACATGAACTTAGCAGTTTCTTTTAATTATACATTTGAATTTTATATTTTACTGTATTCAACTGAAATTCATATTTTTCAAAAGTTTTAAAAGAAACTATTATTGTGATTTCCAAGTAAAACCTTTTAAGTAAATGGCCATGTACCATCTGTCAACAATGATATAAACGAAGTATTAAACCTTGATGCTTCAGTTTTCATGCCTATTGCCATCAAACTCTATGGGATTGAAAATCGAAATTCTCTGCAAATATTCGAATCAGAGATAACACTATGCAAAACCCACATCTTTTGTATATGTCCTAAGGTCTTGTGCAATTGCAATGTAGTTCTCATTTGTAGTCGCACAATTTATTTTATATTCATTGTCTTTTGTCCATATAATATATGACGAATATGCTGTCTGGACTGCATTCCATTGTCTGCATGTTGTGAAACACCCCAGTTTCAGACCAATGGAACCACTGTTTTGTCTATTGTTTCCTTTGTCATGATCAAAATTTTCAGATTTAAAATTAAATTGTATCCTTGCATATTGCCAGATCAAGAATTTTTTTACATTAAGTGCCAACTTCACTGTCCCAACCTCAAATTGGTCTATTCGTTATTTCTCCTACATTCTAACTGTACTGTGTTGCTGAATGAAGATGTAAACGGCACGCAATGGTATTATTGGTAGTATTAGTTTAGTATGGACTTGCATTCTATTGAGCATTTTTTCTTGCTTACTGAAGGTAAATAAAAATTTATATCCTTACATTCATTACTTTTGTGTGTCCAGTTAATGAGATATATGTATTTTATTTTAGGCAAATAAAGCTGATGGTGCTCGTTGCAGAAGATTTCGAAGAACCAAAGCTGAATTGGTGAACAATAAGACTTTGAAATGGTTCCTTCAAAGGCTTAAAAAAAAAGAGCCAGTCACGAACAAGGAGCTTCAAAAGCAAGCCCTTTTGTACGCACGCATGGCAAGAATAGCGGACTTTAATGCCTCCAGAGGTTGGTTGGAATCTTTTAAGAAACGATTTGGCATCACTCTGGCCAGGTCTGTGTCCACTGTTAAGAATGCGAGGTCATTAGGTGCCATTTTGGAAGCAAGAAAGGTATGCTCGAAAAATTGATGGTACACTGGTCTCAGGAATTTGTCGTTATTTATTTTCATCATCAATTAATTGTTCCAATGAATGAATCAAAGATTTTTCTTTTGCAATTGAATTGGTCTTTTCTAAATAAGATATCAGATTTCATTCTCATACTGCCAAAATGGTAATTTAACTTGATTCTAAGTTTTCTTTTCATGTCACTAGTGTTTTCATTGTACTTTGAAGGTTTCTTGTCTATTGGTAGTGTGCTTGTGTATAATTTTGGTATATTTATTTTTTTCTTCTGGACCAGGAATTGATGATATTGTCATACAGGTTTCTAGTGAGAGCAATTGCCAAATGTTTAATTTTTCCATTCAGTGAAAGACTAGATATCCAGTAAAAGTAGAAGTCAGAATTATGTGAAAAGACAATAGAATCAATTCGTCAAGGAGATTGTTTGAGAGGAAAGTAGAGATTTGAAGAGAGACTTAAATAAGTGCCTTGCACATTGGCCCTGTATTCTTCACTGTAATATTTGAAACAATACCACAGTCTTTGATATTTGTAATAGGCTGACAAGTTTAAAAGGCTAAGAAACGGTCCCTTTTCATATTTTATGTATATGGTACTCCTTTAGATTACAGACCACATTATCAACAGCATGAGTTCCAGTGTCTTTTACAAAACTTTTCAGTGTTTGTATGCATATATTTTGAGTAATCAGTCATTTTCACTGTTAATTCTTGTTTCTTGTGGAGGTGATCCGTTTTTGTAGAGAGTTATGACAGTAAAAGTATTGAAGGGTAGCAGGTATTCCCATTGAATATTCAAAGTATACTCTAAATTAATGAGTACTCAGATTTCAAACCAGTTGATGGCATTGATGGGTACCATCGTTTAGTGGACTAATTCTGCCATTGTCTTTGGGGTGAGTTTTCTCATGGACAGAACTCACCCTGAATTGAAAGGTAGGCTTAGTCCTCAAAACTGATAATCATCATGGTAATCGTGAATTTAAAAATACACTGCAATTTCACAAATTTTATTCTCAAACTAACGACCCGGGTTTCACCACAGCGTGGCATCATCAGGTGCAAATACAAAGTGAAGAATAAAATTTGTGAAATTGCAGTGTATTTTTAAATTCAAGATGAATGAATTTCACAGAGTTAATCCTGAAACTATCGCTGATCATCATGGTAATCGTAATATATCATTCGACCTTCAATATTACAAGCTAAGTTATACAGTGAGTAAAGCAATACCAATAAGTATAATATATTGGCAGGCAAGACCCGAGAATCTACAAAACCATACACAAGTAAACCCTAAAGAGTGAGATGAGAAATGGTGGAAACGATCCATAATCTAAGAAATGAGGACAAATTGCAATTTCCACTTGAAAATGGTGTAGTACGCTGAAAAATGTCGAAATAAAGAAGTTTTGAAGTGGAAATAGCAAGTTGTTCTCATTTCTTAGATCATATACAGATATGTATGTGGGTTTGGATGACTTATAATTTAAAGCATTCTTTATTCATTAACAGTGTAGTATGTATGCTTTAATCAGTTGATTTTTTTTATTTCTGCATGAGACTTAGGGAAGTTATTTATGTAAAAGTTATCATCTGGAGGTTTTTTTATAAAATTTCTGGCCTATGTTTAGGACTGATTTCTCAAAAGAAGCATATTTGTGATTGTCAGTTTTCACTTGTTACTTTTTCTTGTATCATAGTGATCTATACACTATTGTGAGAGAAGTTGTTTAAATTCACTTTTTTGAAAAACATAATATTAAATTATTACTAAATTTCTTCAGAAATAGAGTAAGGTTTACAACTTTGCCAAGGTGGTTATTGACAACTCTTAATAGCTTCTTTCAGTAATCTCAGAACTCATGTTAGGTGACGAATAGGGGGCTGAACTGAGAAAACTAAACAATATTAATAACACAATTAGAATAACCATAATAGAGACTTTTTGCTGCTCCTTTAGAACACAGAAGGTTCTCTCGGTAGCACACCGTATTTGTCCATTTTTTGTGACTTTTTCTCATTTTTAGTCTGAAAAAATGGACAAATGCAGTTTACTGCCCGGGAGACCTTATTCCAAATTATCTCACCTTGGTAGCCTTGATATGGATGCTTTTAAGACATGTTTGTTTTAAAAATTTCTTGCATATTTTTGCCAATGTGGGTACTCCAATTTATGCTGTAGGCCAAAGATCCCTAGAAAGAAGTTTTTAGACCAAGAAAGTCTTATCCTGTCCCTAGTTCATAAGGTAGGATTTTAATATATAATATTTTCATATACAATTAGATCGTTATCCCTCAACCATTCCAATGAAATTGATAAGAAGTTCTTGATCAGCACCGAATGCCCAGCACTGTTAGCTGAAACTTTGGAGGAGGTATCATCCTCATGTGTTTTTACTTTTGGTACCCATCAATGCTATCAACCAGTTGGAGACCAGAGTACTCTCTCCTCTTTCGCTCTTGTAAGCCACTCCCCAGGTATAGTCAGAGATAGTATTATACCCCCACACTGTCCGCACTCCTTCCAGCCTCCCACCACTTGACCTCTGTGCTGGCTGTTAACCTGGTTTTCTTCTACTCACTGGTCAGCCGATAATATCGCAAAGATAGGGAACTGACACAAGTATCACTTTCATGGTAGATGAATTCTAGGATGTCTTGAATTTGCCCCTTCCTTAATATGTCATGTGTGTGAGGGTCTGGTGTCTTCTGATTGGCCAGGGTGGAATGACAGGGGGCCTCCTGGCTGGTTAAACATTCTGTCACTTTCACTTTATCTGGTCTTCTTCTGATTGTTTATCATCAGTGGCTAAGCCTTGACAGAGGGGAAATGCAATGTGCAATTGAAGTTTTTGCATAGCAAACTTATTTCTGTGGCTTCTGTGATGATTTGATACCAGTACTGTTAGATAAAGCAAGCAACTTGATTTCCTCAAGCATGATAAGAATCTTCATACCGATGCCGCATTTGGCAGTGATCGATTTAACCTAGTGTGCCTCAAGCATGGGTATTGTTCATGCTCCTTCAGCCCAGTCTCGTTGGTGTCTCTCATTTCTATAGCATACATTTGTACGGAAACCGGTGGATGCCTGGGTCCTTCAGCCAGCTCCATGTTGCTGTGCCTGGCCAAAATTCTGGAAATTTCTCAAAGGATGAAGTGTTATATGTAGGTCACCTGCTTGGGTAATGAGGTAGTTCTTGCACATCCCTCAGGTGGAGGTACATTCTCGGGGCCAATGCCTGCTTGGGAAATGTCTGATGCATAATGACAATCTTGTCCTTCCATATGGTCCCGTCAAGATTCACCCAACCCCTTGACAACATGAATGTAAGGCTGGAAATTTCAAAGGAAGATATTGTCCCACTTGGACTTTGAAACATTAGCCAGTGATCCCAGCATAATACCAAAGAAAAATTTACTTCATTGACTACAAAAAAAGTGCCTTATTCATCATACAGATCTGTTTCATTTACATGACTATTCCTAAACACTGAATACTATTATTATTACAATAACAAATGCAAGTAGAACCAGGGCCCGGTGGCATTTTACAATACATATTACACTACAATACATTACATTACGATACATATTACACGTGAAAGTGTCAATTACAACAATACACTAATAGCAACTGAATGTAAACTGGATATCTGGGTGTTAAACCTGTTTAGAGAATATTATTTAATGTGAGCATTGCATGTTAGCCCATTATACTTCTATATTGACGTTTGAAAGCCTTCAAATTTTTGGTAAGGATCTAAACAATTCTTCAGGTAGTTGGTTCCAATCAACAATTGTTCTATTTATGAATGAAAATGTCTTTAAATCTGTTTTTGTAGGGTTTCAATTTAATTTTTAACTGATGGTCATTCTTCCTAAGGTAGGCTGGCGCGTCAATTTTTTTTTGGAGCTCACTCCATCCTGACTCGTGATTTATTATTTTGTGTAGCCCGCAAAGCCTACTCCTTTTTCACCTACTCTGTAAGCTCTCCCAGCCCAAACTTCTCAGCATCTCTGACACACTCTCAGTCCTCTTCTGCATGTTAAAAACATATCTCACTGCCTTCCTTTGCATTTTCTCCAATTTCTTGATATGTCCCTCCTCAAATGGATCCCACACAACGCAATATCAAGTATTATTGCAGCAAGAAGCACATATGTGGAGTGTCGCTTGATGAAATTATCTAACTTTTGTGAGCCAGAAGTGGTAACTATGTGTAATGATGACATTAATTACAATGGTTGAAATTGGATTTGTTGAGATGCCATTGAAATTTATTTTCATTAATTTTATTGCATCTCCAATAGTGAAATTGCTTTCCATGTGTGTGCCTGTTGCTTCATACAGGATATCCCATAAAGTCAAAGTGATCATTCCATTTGCTTTTAATGTTGCTGTTTATTTTCATTGGTAGCATATAGTTTATTATTCAGCCCATTGTTCCTATTACTCTGTTGTTGACATTCTTGATCCGGCACATCGATCCAATGAATGAAAAAACATAATTTGTCATGTAAAAGTGAAGATAATTCCCTTTTGGAATCCTGAAACCATTTTGTATTTTTTTAAGTCGATTGCCATAAACCCCGAGGTTATCGACTTCTCAAAGAGTCAGATGTGCAAAAGAGTGAAGTTAATAGTAAAAAAAAATGTATACTCAAGTGTTTTTCATTTGCAGGATCTCCTTGCAAAATGATAGATAATTGCCTTCTTTTTAATACTTTGCCAAATATATTTCTTATGGATTGATAAGGTGCACTGACAGCTCTATGTATTTTTAATTACTGTTAATGTTTCTCAATTTTTTTATGAACCAGTTTGAAAGTATCAGTAAAATCAGTTCATGGTTATGTCATTCTATCTTATAGGATGAATCATCTAAACAGCTGCTTGGTGTTGAAAAGCCTGTTTTGAGGACATCCTATACACTAAACCATGACCTTTATGAGGATTCCTGAAAACCCAAGAATTCACATCAACACTATGGAACAATTGATGCTACAAGAAGAATGTTAACCAAGGACTCAAATTATTTTTTCATCAATATGAATCGTCATTATCAGAAGGAATCTTTATTGTTTATAAGCTGTTGTATTGGTGTAAATATGTTGAACTTGTACAATTTAGATTTAATAATTGTGTTCCTACCAAAGAGATGTCAGGAAATATAGCATTAAAAATATAGGTACATATTTTATTTTTGGCAGGTTTTGATAAAATTTGTCATTGGTTTTGACTACCACTCTCTAGTATACCCTTAATAATTACCTCCTTTTATACTTGCTGTCTTATTGCAGTAAAGAGTTGTAGTTAGTAGAGTTGCACATGCTGGATCATCCTCTAAATATATAGAGGTTAACTGCAAAATAAGTGTGTGCACTCAAAGAAATTTTTGGAAATCTTTTGTGTGCAGTTTTATGTACTGCACATATGGATGCAGGGCATGGAGCCTAGAGAAGATGTGGAGAAAGACCAGTTTTTTAAATAAGCAGAAATATGGTTTTTGAGGAAACTGATGTAGACTAGTTGAACAACTATAGAAACAAATAGGTACTGGAACAAATGCAGGTGTAAAAAACATTTCCGAATTTTGGGTTCCCACAACATTTTGGAAGAAAATATGTCTGTCAAAAGATTTAAGACAAAGACTGAGAATGTCCTTTTTCATGGGTATGTTTGACAAATTGGAATCTGGATCCTATGTTTACAAATTATACATTTTTTACAGTTTATTGCAAAAGCAAAGAGGACACTAAACCAATATTTGCAAATGTGGTGTTATTGTCAATAGACAGTGAATACATATATGTATGTTTTTGGTGCTGATCTGTGTGAAATAAAATATTAGCACTCTCCAAGTAAAATCAAATGTGCATCATTATGGCAGAAGATATTTTAAAATATCAATATAGATTTTCATGTGCTCTAGATGACAAATTAATTTCAATTTATGATCTGCAAACTTGTCAATAAATTACCAGAAGACATAAGTGAAATTATGGAGATTTGAGAATTATATCGCGCACATGGTTTGTAATCCAAGCATTCTATTACACGAAGGAATAGATTAATGCAGGCATGGAAGGAATTTTAACATAAGTGTTCAATAGTATAAAAATAACTTACACAATTCACAATGTAAAAATCATTTAATCTGCTTTTCTAGGCCTAGCATCATCATGAGGTGCTTACTAATGAGTATGAAGATTAATAATACTTTATTTTTCATAATGGTTAACTACATGCCAACATAGAACTCGTCACATTTCAGAATGTTATATACAAAACATTACATAGTATATATATTAATGCTTCAAGACACTGGTAATGTAAACAATATCAGGACAGTTTACAAGTTGTAATCAGCTTTACTGAATATAAAAGACTTGGTTTATTAAATATTTCTTTGCTTCTTTTTTAAATTCATTTAAGTTGTTAAAGCCTTTTATTGTTTGGGGAAGAGCATTATATATTTTCCTTGAACAATATTTTGTGCTCATCTGGTAAAGAAATGTTAACATGGATATCATTAACTCCTCTTGTTGAGTGTGTGTGAATGTTACAATTTTGTTGATACAGATTCATATTATTTTACAAAGACAGTTATAAAAATAAATTTACATGGAAGAGTTAATATCTTATTATCAATAAAAAAATATTCTACGTGACATATGCCTTCTCAAGTTCAAAATTATGTGTAGTGCTTTCTTTTTACACACAAATAGTTGGGGAGTTGAACTGCAGAATAAGATACCATATTTTATATGACTATATATATGGGCATAATAAAATGATATTGTTTGTAGGTTGACAGTCCTTTACTGTCCACAAAATAAATATAGAATTATTTAGTTTTTTTTTATAAAAGAGTTACATGGTTATTCCAACTAAGAGTATCGCTTATAACTACACCAAGAAATTTTGTGTAAGATGATTGGGACGATGATGAATTAAGTGCATTGCAATGATGCTAGGCATTGAAATCTAGATTGCACCCTGTGTTCTTGTGACCCTGAGGATTGTATGAATTATTGTCATACTATTAAACATGTAACAAAGAACCTAATTTCATTTATAATAAGCATAATGTGTTCTCATTTTTATCTGTGTGACTTTAATGCATGTCTATTGTGGATTGTATCAAAAATTTAATTTCAAATAATTATATTTTGCTCGGAGAAAAATTATGTCAGTATATTGTAGCTTTAACAAGACCAAAGCCTTTAGGAAATGAGTGACTCAACAAATAAGTGGTCATGAACAACAGGCCCTAATGTAGGAAGGGTGGAAGTATTATGATATCATGTAGCACTCTGAATTCATTAGCAAACTTAAAGCCATCACAGGATGGAGTGGAAGGCATCCATGTGAGTGGAACTGGAGACCATAGTGGTTGGTTGAGAAACCCTCACGTTACTTCAAACATGATAACTCAGTATTCATAATGAAAAGAAAGGCAACATTTCCACAGAATAAAGGATTTATTATTGACCCGAGTTTCGTTGATTCTACACCATCATCAGAATTACAAGTATGGCCAACAGCCTTCTTGAGCACAAATATATAGGCCTGGGGGAGAGGGGAAGGAGTAGTGGGTGACAACACAGAAAGGAGGGGAGAGGGTGGTTGAAGGTTAGGGGTCATGAGGGCTAGGGGAGGTTGGAGGGCCAACTGGGGC
>WURS02000014.1:122870-157402 GCA_011762765.2 Rhinocypha anisoptera | reverse complement strand
CGCGTCGTGGGCTTAGTACTAGGTGAGCTCTACCCTCACTTAACATACCAACCTTCGGGTTGATCACTGTGGTTTGGACCTACAATAGAGGATTATATTCTCCTCCGCATATTGTGAACCATTGTACGATATTGGCCATTGGCAACGGAAACCTTGACACAGATTATATGCCGTAACCTTGGCAATTACAAAAGATCCTTGAGTCCCGAACGAAAAAATAATTACATGGGCCAAATTGAGGTTTTGTTTTTTCCGATTTAGATCATTAGATTTTGACATCCTTTTTACTTCCTTGCTATGAGTGTATGAAATTTAATTTAATATTACCTACTAGTATATAACTTTACTCTATAAGAAATAAACTAAACAAAATGCTTATCTTTTTTATCTGCGACTACTTTACACATAGATGTCTAGATTTCTCTTCTAGACCTATAGTGAAAGAGATTTTTCTTTAAATATCGGGTTCCAATGTATCTTTAAATTATCAATATCGTAATCATTTAGATAAAACTAAGGTTTAAGCTAAGCCTGTGGCTAACCAAGAGAATGAGACAATTTAGTCGAGTGGGAAAATTTTTCTGTTGAGGCAGAAAGGTCACTGAACGATGGAAGAGCAAATGAAGATAATAAGCAGTATATCTCCAGCGAGGAACAAAACTATAACTCTTCTAAAAATATTCTACTTTCGGTAATAATAAGTTATATCAGCTTGTAATGCAATGCAGAAATGTCTCTCCAACTTTGATCCTTCCCTTACAACACATCTGTGGAGCGATCCTTCTCCCCTATAACATCCCTCCCCCTACCTCCACCTCTTTCCACCACTTGTCTGTTTTTCGTTATTTATACTTGAAGTGGTGTACATTTTTTATGATATGTTATCTGTTGTGTGTTGTATTTAATATTTTTTAAAGTTGATGCTGTTTTATGAAATCTATTAATTTATCTATTTTTGGTATATTTTTCCAATGAAGTTGAGCTAATTTAAATAGTTTTAAACGTTCGAAAAATGTCAATTTCTCGCTGTGATCCTTCTAACTGGGCCGTAGAACAACACATTCTTACACGAAATGTAACTGGGGTGAGAAGTTCGGAATCTTATTTTTGCTAACTCAAATAACCCCTTGAAATATAGGTTCACCTAAATAATTCATTCTTGCTGACCCGACCATGTTGCCATATTGGTGGGTAACATTTGTGTTTCGAAGAAGAGAGCTCAAGCTATATGCGTTGATTACATTTTGTGCCAAATACCTAGGTGTGTGTGAAATAAAACAGATCAATTGAAGTCCATGTAACGTTTAATGACAAACATCCAAGACTAGCGAAGAAGGAATAGTTCGGAAAAAATTGGGATAAGGCCTTTAACAATGCTTACATGCAGAAAAATGGAAATTTCATGAGACGCTTATCTAATGTTTACTTCAAGGTAGTATCCCCAGCCAAAAAATCACTTAATTCCCTTTCCCTGTTTGTTTACTCAGCTCTCCTCATGGATTTCATTTTAAACGACGCCACTGATGAAGATATGCTAGCTTAGGGTAGTCATTTCCTTCGTCATGGTTTAACGATCACTTTCCTTATTAAGGTCCCGTGTCACAAAATTGAGTAAAATGTTTGCGGCAGAACGTGTCGTATCAGTTTCACATGCTTAAAGCTCACTTTATAGTTTCCGTTAGTTCCCGGGAGGAATTCCAGCTTTAAGCGACAGCAATCGCGAACAATTATGGAGAGTTCCCCTGGTTATTGTGAGGCGAACATTTTTCTGACCAACACATTTGTTCCCGTTCTCATAGAGTTGACCCTTGATCGAAAACACGACCTGCTCATCCGAAACGTGAAGTAATGGAGTCAGGGGATGAATTTTTTCCTTTTATTTCTTCTCTCATCTCCTGTCCCTAGTATCTCCCACCCTACAGACCCGTCCTTTTCACATTTTCGTCCGGTTTCTCCCCCCCCCCTTCCCGATTCGCGCGTTGATCATACACCTTTTGAGGGCACTCTTGATTAAGCGGGGAGAGAGTGAGAGAGAGAGAGCAGACCTATACACCTAGCAGTCGTCGCCGCTGTCCAATCACGTACGCGAGGCCCTTGTGGGACCGACCCTCCTCCATTGTTCCCCTGGGCCCCATTTCCACGGGCGTCGCCGTGCCACACGTGCTCATCGGACGGGCTCTTTCGAAAGCGGACAGACGGACTTGGGATCGATGGTGGGCTCCTGGAGCAGTTAGTCCGTTTTCCTACTCGCCGGTTATTCCTGATTACTACCTAGTAAAATAACTAGTGGTGCACCGATGCGTTGGCAGTTTACGGAGCGAATTTCTGGAGTAGCAAAATGCATACCAAGTAAATTTAAAATTGACAGCACCGAACCTAGATAGTACAATGCAGAAGTGCGTAATGCTTTAAAGCATCAAAGGGCAGTTCGCGGGAAAATGAAGAAAAGACACCGATGTGAGTAAAGTAATGAACATAAAGAAATAATGGAAAACTATAAACAATCTTTATCAAGTTTGCTATGACGCATTAACCAAATTTAAAAGTACTTAAGTTATTAGGTGATTCCCTATACGATAATCAAAAATCATTTTGGTCTTATATGAGGGAGATTCGTCAACAGTTCACTCCATGAATTACAAATGGAAGAGATATACCGACAGTTTAGAAAAAGGCAATATATTCAACTCCTGTTTCCAAAGCGTTTTCACAATTGCTCGTCAGAAGCATCCGTGTTGCTACCGAACAACTTCCGACGCTCAATGTACGCAATTGTAATTTCTCTTTGGAGCATTGGATGTCAACCTAAAGTCATCAAGTCATGGTATACAGGGATATTTTCAGCCCGGCAGATAGGAAATTATTGTCGTAGGGTCTAAATGCGATTCAAGAGTGGTGTAAAATTTGACAATTAGTACTAAATTTGAAAAAAATGCATGGTGATGAACTTTTGGAGGAGGAAGAGCTCACCCAAATACAGTTACAGCAATCAAGAATCCATTATGACGAACGTCGACTCGGTTAAATATATGTGTTACGATAACTAAAGACCTGTCTTTGGGAAAACATATTCGAGAAATTTTCGGGGTAGCCAAGAAAACGTTACTATTTTCTTTAGAAGAACACTTAGAAAATGTCATGAGAAGGTTAAAGGGAGCTGTTGTTTTACACTTTTTAGACCACACCCAGAGTATGATGCAAGTGAATAAGTCCCTCACGAGGTAGGATCAGACTTGGAATATCAAGTTCAACGTAGACCACCTAGATTGTGATGCGTAGCTGAGTAGAGGATTGGGGGAATTAGGTTGTTAGCCACTCATTGATCGTACGTTGAGGCATAGGAGAAATTTACTGTGTAGATTTGAGGCAGACCACTTCAGCGAGGAGGTTAGAGGTGTATTGCAGGCCCATTCCTACTACGTTATATCAGATCAAAGACAAGATCAGAGAGACAGACTATAGAACGGCTAGATTTATAATGCAATTTTTCCCTCATAGAAAGAGAGAACAAAATGGAGAGGGGCGCAGTCGTGATCCGGATAATGAGGGCAGCTAGCGTAGCTCGTTGTCATGTACTCTTGCATGCGTGTTACACCTTCCAATAATCGTTAACATTGATCCTGCATGAACTAACTTTTGAATATTTTGCATGAAAGACGTTGGTCTCTTCCTAATTATTTATGTATATTTGCATTGAATAATACATTATTGTGTGCAATCACCCCCTACCACACCGCCACCCTTACGGAGGCTTACAGGGTATTTCTTCGATGTAGATTTGTAGGGCCGATCGCTTCAACTCGTCTGGGCTTCGCCTTTCTTGTTTCGAAATTCTCGGCGACCGAATTAATTAGTGGGGCTGACCGGATAATCCGAACGTTCAGGATTCAAGGCATTTGTGCGAAATTGTTTCAGTCTTAAATTGGTGGAATTCTTTCATCTTGAAGGAAAAGAAGAAAATAACACGTTATTTTAACAATTTAATATTTATTTTGCACAGCCATCGTTTCGCCACAAAACGGCATTATCACGGTTTGTCTCACCTGATTGATGGAATTGCGGTGTTTTTCTCCCGTTCCCTCTGGCGCGTGTGTAATTGTCCAATTGGGTTTTTAAGAGTCTGACCTTGGGCATCGAAGAACCTAAATTTTTAAAAATGCACCACCACTCGAAGCTCGCATGCACCGAAGAGCACGTGGCGTACATACCACTTAGGTTCCAATCAGCAGGTCGTCATTCACGGGCCGGGGGTGGGTCCACATTTACCCCCCGAGCGTCTTACAAAATGAGGTTGCGGCGAGGAAGGCGGTGGGACTGGCGAGGGGAGGGGAACGTCGCTGCTTGGCTCCGCTCTCTGAAACCCGACTGGTGTGAGTCGGCAACGGGGGAGTCCAGGATGGGGGAATAAGACTAGCCAAGAGTCGCGGTGTAATGACCAAATCCAATTCGATACCAAGCGGCCATCAGGGGCATCTCAGTCTTATCGGATGTCCAGTCCGACGCCGAGATATTGCAGACCAAGTGGAAATCCCAGGAAGGGCAGATATCATCGACACGTGCCTCAAAAGGTCAATGTGGTTATACTTACATATTCTCATGGCTGGTAATTTCCTTCGCAGTTATTTTACTTCCCAAGGCATCCCCCGGGATCACCCTGTCGATACGGGAATATCCCCAATGGATCAGAATAATAATTTGTAATTAATTACTTGCAACGTTCAAGCATTCGGCAGATGAGTTACCTGAATAAAAATGATATTTGCTGTCGGCCTGGTTAGCCTGGAAGTAGTACGCTTGCTGGCTAACCCATAGGTCACGGATTGGCGTCCCGTCTAGGACATGGGTGTTGTGTTTGCCCAATAGGGTTTGTTCAATGATTTGAAGAGGTACTAAATTACAATAGCCTTAGACGCATCCTATAAAAAAACACTACTACTGTGATGTATGCACGCTGTCTATGATAGGCTTAAGTAGGAACTTAATCAAAGAACGACGAGTTGAATACTTATCCGTTGACAATATTGCAGCCACCCTTACTTGAGAGATTACTCTTAAGAACCGTATTTTCATATCGTGAGATTCCGTTGATTCCTTTCGTAGTAATCACGTATATTAACAATGAAATCTAGAATGTAATGTATTTGAAATAGCATTAATTTTTTGCGGATCACGTGACGGCATGTGGGACTGAATGTGGATGATATTGTGCGTTTAACATTTTTTACCCTCCACGTGAGATTAAACCTAATCACCTCTTTCGTTTAATCCAATAATTGACGCAATAAGTCATTGGAAACCTTAGCTAACCAATACCTAGGCCCTTTATCGAGTGATCCCCAATGACTAGACAAAGGACTGAGACACGGATAAACCGGAGTCGGTATGATTATAATTTTCTTATTTAGATACCGGGCTAACTGGTCTTGGAAAGTGCAAGAACATATAGAATAATGGCGCAAGGAAAGGTTTTCAATGTTCAGAAAAACATTATCACGGAATAATAGGAAAGTCTTAAAATTGGATCGAATATTGAATTGGAAATTAAAATGAAATGATTGATTGGCTTATTCTCGTTTATCCAAGCTAGAAATATAAATTAAGAGGAAAAAATACAGGTATGGATGGAACAGGAAAGTATACAAGTGTTACTTCAGAATAGTGGCGAATCTGAAGGAAAGGAAAAGTTGCATGATCAACGAGGAAGAAACCTGCGGTGATCGGTAATATTGAGTTTTTCGAACCTAACTGCTGTTGAAGGCAGAGAGAAGGGCAATGATTAGAAAAATATTCCCTGATAAGATGAAAGCTACAGGTTTGACGGGAGACATAAATTCGAAGAAATCTGAACCCGCGAGTAGATAAGAAAACGGGAGAACGAATCCGGTATCGACTTTAAATCGTGATAGTTGATTACTGCTCATGAAAGCGTCATTTCTATTGGTTTATTGTGATTCTCTATGTATCAGGAAGAAACTTTTTGTAATACCTTTGAAAGTACGCTATGAAGTTTATCGTACAACTTGTCAGTGCATTAGTGTAACCTAGTGCATACTCCATTGGTGATGAATATACTGAACGTTTTCATTGAATTCGCATTAAAAAAGCACTTTGGCTTTTTTAATCTCCAAACCACCCCAGTGAAAGCTAGTCGAGTGAAGGAGTGAAGAGCCTAAGGATGGGACAGCGTATTTATCAAGGGAGGCAGGTGTGAGGAAAAGGACCTCAATTCGAAGAAAGTTACCTGCTAGTGTTCGAGAAAGCAGCTTTTCCATCATTTTTCCATGCAAATCGTTTCACCGAGTTTGCAACATTTTAATAACTCATTGAGTGTCCCACCGGTGGATCCGATAGTTGAAAGGGGTGTATTTGAATGTTCTTAACATATCGGTATGAATATTCTATTCTTTGACAAATATGTCCTTTTATATTGAACTATATTACCGTTTCTTCATACTCTAACCATACTTTTATGGAGTTTTCGCATGTAATAGAATTTAAAAAAATATTTTATCCTCTTAGAAATAGATGTGGTCAAAACCTTTGCTTTTGCCTTTTAATGAAATATGTGGATTTATAAGAGTTTCAGTTTTGCAAAATCCCTTAGAGACGCCCGGAAGATTTTTCTTTGTGTTTTATGGTTTTATCCGCGTCATTTTCCATTATTTTTTCGACCAGCTTCCTCGCTGTTTAAACATTTTCTAGCATTTCCATATGTTGCAATTATATAATAGCTCACTCATAGTAAATTGAGTGGTACATCAAGGTTTCAAGTGCGTAATTCGTAGAAAAAGAGAAATTTTTGTCTTGATTGGTTAGGCGATCAATTTATTCTACCGAAATTTTCAAGGATAGGTCTTCAACGATGGTTGTTTTTTGTCATTTTCTTAAAAAATAACGTCATCTATACGATTACAGGCTTTCGTTTCTCGTAAAACATTACTACAGCTTTCATGTCTCTCATACTAAGGATACTCCTCTCCTACAGAACCTTTTGTGTATGATGGGGTTACGGAATAATTTAAATATCAAATACGAAATAATATACGAAATCGACGCCTGTCCACTGGAAAAATGTTTTCCAAATAATTATTTGCAGTTGTAATACAAACACTTCTTAGGAAAAGCTTCCATAGCTTTTACTGAATTTCAAGTAGATTTTCCAAATATTGATCCCTAGTGGCATTGAGTATCACCTTCAGATGACTTAGTAAGTGCGTCCGAACAAAAAAATTTATTTATCAAGGCAATCTATCAGAACCATAAAGTCATTACTGTCGGCTATGGTCCAAAAAATAAGAAGGAACCATTAATAGTTTTAGTCATAACCCACTTTATCCCCAAAAACTCTAAGAATCTGGCGTTATGTATCACCTTATATTCAATTTAAATTACTGGCCATATTTAAGTTGTGTATACTATACATGTGGAAAGATAACACCAGAACGCTAAATGACTTGTAATACTAAGTATCTGACCGAATTCAGTGCCGATATAATTTTGTTAAATCACAGATCCGCTCCAATCTGTGGCTGTAATATTCAGTTACAAGTAATCTTTGTTGTTTATCCTAATGTGGCCTATGCATTCTCAAGTCAAATGCTGTAAATGATAGCTTAAAACATTGAAGTATACCCGAGTTGAAAACTTGTGGCTCCACCTCTCCCGATCTCCCGGGCTTTCTTTTTCTTATCATATCCGGGACATGAATGGAAGGAAGCGGGACCTAGTCCCATTACATAACAACTTCAGCAACGCGCTCATCATTTATCAGGTATTAGATAAGGTGCTTAAGAGGTAAACAACTTTATAGTTTCCACAAGATTAATTAAATCCCATTGACTGCCAAGTTTTGAGTTCATCGTTCCTTAAAAGGGTTAGGGAAACCTTTCAACGGTAAAGAGGACAGGTCGGAATGTTTAGGTAATAAAACTATAATAATGTACTAGAGCTATTACTAGTAGGATGACCTTTAAATGGGTGTGGTCAGGAGGAAGGATTACGTATCAATCGTAGGAATAACTATGTAAAACAAAAATTTCAAATGAGAAAGAAACTGATTAGGTACAGAGCTCTGAAAAAATGACGTGAATTTAAAAACGGGTGTTAAATTCCATCAGAACTGGAATAATAAAAATACTCTTTTAATGTATGTTTCTAAAATGAAATATGAGGAGGAGTATACTCATTTAATGATAAGGTGGAATGCAAAGAAATACCTATTAAAAAACTTATAATATTCATTTTTGACAGCATTTTAACAAAAATTTAGGAAAACATCTGAAGTTTATGTCATTTTGATTGATATACTATAGCATAAACAGTTAATATTGAATAAACTCAATAACAGGAAAGTTAACTTTTAGGAATTTCCAAAAATTTTGGACATTCCGAAAAATAAATACACTTGGTTTAATTCCACAGGATATATTTAACAAAACTCTACCGTTTTCTCCGTCACCAGGTCTTTCTCAAAAGTTACTTAAAAAAATGAGTCAACTGTTGAGAATGACCTGGTGAGGTCGAAACCGGTCGAGTGTGTTAAATATATCCGGTGGAATTAAACCAAGTGTTTTCATTTTTTGAAAAGTTAACATAGAATATAGTTACATCTTTCTAATAAAAATTCATAATCAATTCTCACCATTTCATTCTTCAAAATTTCGGGGAAGTGTTTTCACCTTCACTTTAAAACATGTATTTATAAGTTACTTTGTACATTATATGACAGTATTTAGACTTAGAGTTAAGATTATCATTATGGGGTGGACTATAATTCATGTCTGTATATATCTATAGGTTAGAGCGCGACTAAAAAATTACTGAAAGTGTCACTGCCGTAAAAAAATAGTTACACTGTGTAAGTACTCAAAGCAAATAGTAAGTGGACAGCGAGCGTGGACAGCTACAGAAAGTATCCGCTTAAAGTATATCTCCTAATTGAGTCCTGGTTAATATTTCCTAAAAGGTGTATGAAAGTCTTAATCTAATATCATTTCTTAAGAGTTGCAGTCAATATCAGTTCTTAACACTTAAATGAAAAGAATGGTTACTAGCCATAAAAGCAAGTAGAGGGGAAAAAATCCGAACAAGTCTACTGAAAAAGTCTCACTATACGCAAAACAAAAAAAAATCGGAATAATAAAAATAGTTTTCGTCTGTCGAATTTATTTTCTTTATTTAATAAAATAGAATAGAATAAGTTTATATTATGATGAAAAATGGCCACTTATAAAACAAAAAAGAAAAATACATATTTGTTAAACCAAATTTAGAACATGAAAACAGATGGCAAACGGATATTTGTAGTTTTTTGTATATTTGTAGAATCAAGATGGCAGCAACATTAGGTATATTCATTAAATTTTACTTTAAAAGATTCTTTGTATCACATATTTCATCACTGTAATCAGGACGATTACATCTAATGTGTAAATTATAGGATGGTCGATCCCAAGATGATAAAGACATCCACTAAGTCCAAAAAGATATTAAATTAGGCCAAACACAAAATTTGGTATATAGAATTTTTTTAAACTTTGAAAATGTAATCTAGCAAAAAATGCAAGCCATACGTGTCGTTGAATGTATTTCTACTAATCCGCACCGTTTAATCTTACTCACCTTACTTCACTTACGAATCCAATGAAAGCTATTGATTTAAAAGGTGGGGCATTAAATAGTTTGACTTAATGCATGATATTTCTTAAATTTTTAGTATTCATAATAATTAATTACGGAAAAGAGAAGGTATTGTAATATTATTGTTAAGACTAGCGTTTACATTTATTTATATCCAAAATAATTCTTCTTCACAGGAAACACTATTAAGATATAAACTTGTTAATAAATCTGCTTTTAAAATGGTCACATTAGACTCACAACCAAGTTTCCATTCTTCCTCCCGTAAGTAATTCCAAAAACTGAGTATCAATTTGGATCCTACTTTTTCGGTTTTTCTCTCACGCTGAGCTTCCAAAATCTTCCGGGTGTCATCCCTCAAGGGAGAGCGAATATCGGACCGCCGTCTGCTCCGAACTGTTGCCGGGAATTTCAGGTCGAAAGCACATTAACGCAGGCAAATGTCTCGCTTCAGGCTCGGAAAAATCGTGACATTGACAATGACCTCTCTCGGAGACCAAAAGCGAGAGAAGAGGAAGAATGACGAATGACGCCATTGTGCTGAACACGCGTACGTGTTTTATCGAGAGTACGTATTTTCTCTCACACTCATCTCTCCCTTACAGTCTTATTCATATATTAAAACTTTTGCTTCGCCCCACCATGAGAAGCAGTGCAAATGAGTGAGGAATGTGGGTGCGGACAACGATAAAATAGCAGTGAGACGGTGGACAGTATGACAAACATTTTTACAGCAAGAATGAATAACACAAAACATACCCCAGGAATCCACTCAGCCGGGATTCGAACCCACGACCTCCGGATTGGCAGACAAGGACGTTAACTCGCTGCCACCGAGGACGGCATAGATTGAAAGGTCCTAAGTTATGACAGAAAGACAACTACAATCTGATAGCCCTTAAGCTTCCGATTAATACCTCTCCCCTGCAACGATGGGTAATAGAACCTCAAGCCTTCTAGTCATTAGTGAATGTATCCGTGTGCTAGATTCATTTCATTACAAAAATGCTCCCAACAATGTTAGAGTAACATATCTTAGAATATGCATACTCTTTGATCTATCTTAAAGCAAAATGCTAAACACTCTTTATTTCGTTGGTTAATATTCGCAGCTTGCAAGGGAAACCAGCTTGAAAAATTCTGTATTACATATGTGTAGGGTTTTTGCGTTATTCTGATTAAACTTTCATCCAAACTTCCATCTTACACAAAGGAAAAAAATCGTTATGACTAAAAATGTAATAGGTACTGATAATAAACATCAATCGAATTTTATAGACATTCATACTTCTACTACACTTCTACTACTACTTCTAACTTTGCTAAATCCATCTATTTAAAATTTTGTGTTTAAATGATACTTAGTCTACACTCATGCTTTCTGCATAGAATTTGTCTTTTTTATCTGCTGTCATCTGTATACTCGTATGTATTTTTTCAGGGGGCATTTGTATGCTTGTAAATGAGCTCTAAATCATGAATTTTAAGCAATGTGTTAGTGTACGTGGCCACAACTCCCCTGCTGCGGATGCGATTGGTCGCGTAACTCATAAGTCTCAGTGCTCATGGCTTTAATAAATAATCAGTTGACTTTTCGACAATACTGATACAAAGAATAACGTTGCTTGCTGCTCACTAGTTATCGCCAGACTTGGTAACCGATTAATTTGGAGAATGTGTTGAGTTCTTGCTGTAATTAATAATTCCCTGGGACCCTGTTCATTTAAGACATTTTCTTCTGCTAGATAAGATTCACTGTTGCCACTTCGAAAAACCTTATCCATAAAGCAACAATCTTTACCGTTCATAGAAAATGAAAGAAGCACCCTCTCTGCCAAGTTAAATATATAGGGAAATTTTATTTCTAGAATGGGTGGGGTAAAGTCTTTTTAGTTTTTATTGAACAATAAAATTCGGGATGTTTTATTGTTGCACTAATTACCTTTTTTAAAATTATCAAGATAAAAGTGTCAAAAATCATCAGGCATTCCAGTAGCCTATTGTGTAAGGAGAGAAAGATGGGCTAGATCCGGTAATCAGGATGTTGATAGCAAGAATAATTATAAACGATTAGGGATTAAATTACAAATACCTAAATTAATAACTACAGCAAAATAAAATTAGTAACTTTCCAGCTCTCTCCATGATTACTAAAGTTAAGTTCGTCATGAAATTTTCCTAATTCCTTTTGGAGATTTGTTTAAAACGAGGAATTTCGTAACAACCCGTTTTGCGGAGCAAGCCCACCTCCTAACGAGTTTTCAAGTCAGCCGCGCGGTTCCACATAAACCCGACGGAGCGGCAGACTACTCGAGTAAGGAGATGATACACCTTTTAAAATAAAAATACAAATTGATATCAGTAGTTCTATCCAAAATCTTTTGATTTTCGGAAGCATTTGCTTCAGTTACGTTCATGCGTTTGCTGCTAAATCTTGATGGAACGTTAGGGTGAAGCGAAAAACGAAGAAAGAAAAATGAAAAAGGGGGTGTCTCGCAGCGCATAGTGCAACATGTTTTCCTCTAGACAAAGAAGGGAACCACCGCGTTAGGACCAAGTTAGTTTAGTAGTGAAATGATGAATCCTAGGTTCCTTCAGCTTTAACACCTTAGTTGCAATCCATTTGACAACACTGCAATGAAACAAGGAAAACAAGAATTATCTAAATCACCGATGAGGTGGAAGATGGGGTGTGATATGATTAATGGAATGAAGAGTAACGTGGATAGAGATGATTCATTACGCAGCAATTCAAGCTAACATCAAAATAGAAATGAAAGGCGCCCTTTACACAATCAGAAAATACTCCTGGTCATTTACAATTAATTGTACACAAATGCTTCTCTATCTAACCATGATCACCTATTATTTCGAGAATTTGGGGACAATAAGTCATTAATCTGGGTGAAAAACTCTTGGGTTTCACACACGGGTCAGATCTTCCGTGTTCTGCTCCAACGTTTCGATGTGCGACTCGTTCATCGAAACGTTGGAGCAGGACACGGAGGACCTGACCCGGTGTGAAACCCGAGAGCTTTTCACCCAGATTATGGCCGGGAAAACACCAGATCATACAAATAAGTCATTAACTTCATAGTTGATCGGCGAATTTCTCCAGATTGCATTGGGACTGACGACAGGAGAATTCATTGTTGCATGGATGATCCTGAAGGGGGATGGGTTGGAGGGGGAGAATATGACGACGGAGGAGAGCGTGGTGCACCCTCAAGGGGGTGCAGATCTCACCGCGACGATGAAGCTTTGCGCGCCGTCGGTAACCTCCAACGTTAGCAGCTCTCCTTGCCCCAAGTCATCGCTCTCTCCTGTGTCTGCATCCCCCCCGACCCTCTCGTCAGTTCTCCCGTTCTCTCTCTTCTAACGCGTCCATGCACTCTCTCAGAGGAAACCAGAAAGATTTCGGTTTATGGGTTCTAAAGTAATCAGGTAATCATTTAATGAAAAAATCACGTAACTTTTTTGGACAGGCTTTCCTTGCACACATTGTACGTTTTTTGTAGTTTTAAATGCTCTTGTACGTTTGCTTCTTGACGTGGTGACGTTCTTTTTTCATTTTCGTAAGACATAACCTTTTTACTTTAATGTTTTTCATATTTCCGAATTGTACCACCTAGGTTTCGTGTTATCTTTTTTATATCACATGGTATGTATTTGTTCACTGCTGACCGAATGATGTTGAGGAATGCATTCCGCAAAGCACTCCCAGCTTCTGCTTGTTTCCGATTTAATTTATTTCCACAATTAATCCATCGTAGCCGATCAGTCAAACAATTAAAGTCGTTTTTGCTTCGTCTTAATATTAATAACTGATTGAAGGTTCACTTACCCAAAATCACTAATACCTAAGAGTAACGACGTTTAGGACGTCTTCAGATAATACTAAATAAATGAAACAGAGACTTGGTATTTCCTTATAAAATTTATTAATTAAACAATAAATTTTTAAATAATAAATTTAATGTGGAAATATGAAGTTACTATTTGATGTAACTAGGAGAAATTCCACAAATTTACGATCGACACAGATAGGTTTGTCTTCCATTCAAATGTTTTCTAATATATGCAATATTTCCTCTAGTTGTTGTTAATACTAGCTTCTGTAACAATTATCAAATAAAAATGTGAAGCAGTAGCTTGTATAACCACTATTCCTTATCCCACATCAAACAACTGGTGATCCAATCTCTGAAAGGAAGAATGAAATCCCCACAGTAATCATACTCCGATTATTGTGATGGGAGTATATACTTGCTGTCTTTTTAGTTATAGCACTGCAGTAAAACATGAATTCGGTAGTTTATAATAAGCTCATATATATATATATACTTCTTATATTAGGTCTCTTGATGGTACAACACATATTTTCGAACTTTTTACGACGGAAGGTTGTGTCTGCTCTCATAAATATCCCTAACCCCAATGAGGACTTCTCCTGTGTCTCTTTTTTTCGCTACCTCTTCCATACAATCTGAAGCATTGCAGAAAAATCTGTTCTTTTGTGATGTCTTGAGCCATGCAACTTTCGCTTACTATAATGAAATCGGCTTCCCTTCTTTTGTTCATTTAGTTATGGTACTTTGTTTTAGAAAATTCCGCGCTTACCTACCATTATAAAGATGACTTCATATATAGATAAATCGCTGGGATGTTTATCCTCGTTGCTTCTTGTACCACTAGGCAGTCTTGTGACCTGCGTTTTGTTAAGTGTTAAACCCAGGATTGTCATCTAACTTACTCGCACTATGATTCCGGTTGAAACTTTTACTGAAAAACACTTCCCTTTCGTCGGAAGCGACGGCTTACTAAATGACCTTGTCTCCTAGCTGCCAACTACACTAAACTCTTCTCGTGAAATATTCCATGCTCGATGAAAGGATGGGCCGAAAGTCGATGAAGTCCGCTCTGATACCCCAACAAGAATTCCACCCTCACTACTGTTGATACCCATAATTTGGCTCCGCGATATAATCCCACGATCAATCCGCAGGAAAAATATGCACCCCATTAGCTTCACCTCCAAGTTCCAGACCCTTAAAAGAACGAGCTGTTCTTAGGATCCGTGACTAGAGGCGTTTTACGTCCGTACGTGTGGCAATACTTAGAAAAAAACATTGTTACCAAAAGAAGAACCAGGTTAGAACTCCGAAAATATTTTGTTTTACAATGGAAAACTGTGGGAAGACGGAAAAATAGAAGTACCGTAAGAATTTATTTGGCTGATTAAAAAAAGACGGAATTGAGATATAGGCGGGTTGCATCCAGTGATCGAAATACAGTCTCTGCAGCCATTACCCTCCAGAGAGTGATAAATCAGACACTCGCACGCCTGGATTGTCGTAGAAAGAATAAAACAAACAGTAAGAGTTGAAAAAGAATCACAAGGTGGAAGAATTCCAGCAGGTATCGCGATCGGATCAACTGAAGCGAACTGTGAGGCAGAGGACGCCGGAGCAACATTCCAAAGCTCAAGTGTGAGTGCGCATCAATCATCTGGTGCCAAGCGGGGAAAGCAGAAGAAATGGAGATCGCCCGCAGGGAAGAGAACCCCCCGTGCAGTTGTGAAAACGGATGGCAAAAAGTGAGGGAGGTGAAGTGTTCCACTTTGAAGATTCTCTCGGCGCGGTGCCGCCGACTGGTTTAAATGAGCTTAACTCTGAAGTTGCAGTTGGCGAGAACTTGTTTTCTCTCCCGATGAAATCGCTGGGATGATTACACCGAAGAGACAAACCCCAATCACCGCAAAAGTTGCGCAAATCCCGCCGGAATTTTGCACTCAGTAGAGAAAATCCTTCAGATGGTTTTCAGCTCAAGAAGATTAGCACTCGAAAATTTCACGAACTTTCGTAACTAAACTAATGGCAGAGACCATATAGCAAAAATGGCTTATTGCGTTTTGTTGATGATAGCTTTTTCAATTCACAGAAACGGTGCCTTGCTTCAAATCAGTATGGGGAATTACTATAATCTTTAAACGCCGTAAATGCTCAAAATGTCCCTTAATATGTTTTCGCTCAGTGCCGAGAGTGCCCAAAACATACTGCTAGCGACGTTTCATAGCGCCGCTTATAGGGACCGTCTTTGTTTTAGAACTGTTTGTGTGAGATTGTTGAGTCAGAGCCACCTAGAATACATGGCCTGCTCGGTGAAAGGCCACGAGATCGTGACGTCACCCTAAGCAGTGCTATACATAAAAGATCTTGTGCTTTCCCGGCGTATTTTGTAATGGAATTCTTCTCGGGTCTCCACCAGGGTAAGTGTGGAAAAATAAGGCTCCGACGTTACAATCAACGACTCAATGATGATGGTCGAGTCGGCTGTTGAAAAGTCGGAGCCTTATTTCACACTTACCCTTTTGGAGACCCAAACAGAATTCCATTACAGTGCTATGCATCTTTCTGAAAGTATATGTGCCTTCGCTTGAATTGAAAAGCTGAATTTTAAAAATCTCATTCACTTGAGTGTCCAATGTTCCCATTTGGGAACGTGCTCAAATACATATTGTAAAAAAATTGTTTGTGTATTCCTTCGGAAATAACTTAATTAGCTATTAAATTACTAAGAAAGCAAAATAATCATTAAAATAGTTTTAGAAATGAATTCTATCTGTAAAAAGTAAGCATATTCTCTTTGTTATTTGGAAAGTAATTGTATTTTTGCAAATGGTATATGCGTGTAATATTTTGTGTGTCTTCTATTAGTTTGTACCTGTATTTGCCTGTGATTTGTTGATGAATGACATATCATACTTGGTTCTTTCAAGCCGACCGGGTTAGCCTGGTGGATAGCGTTCTCGCCGGCTAACCCAAAGATCGCGGGTTCGAATCCCGCCCAGGGCATGGGTGTTGTGTTTGTCCAGATGTTTTTTTTTCTATGACTTGAAGAGGTGAGAAATGACCATAGCCGTAGAAGCACCCTATAAATAAAAATACTACTACTTCCGAACCCGCGACTTGATGGGTAGCTAAAGAAGAACTTGCTACCTACCAGGCTAATCCAGCCAGCATCTCCTGCCATATGTAAGCCAAAATATTTCTTATA
Organism: Rhinocypha anisoptera; assembly: GCA_011762765.2. Lineage (NCBI taxonomy): Eukaryota > Metazoa > Arthropoda > Insecta > Odonata > Chlorocyphidae > Rhinocypha > Rhinocypha anisoptera. The sequence goes on along the minus strand of WURS02000014.1, from coordinate 140,707 downwards.
TTTCGTCCTGGGCTGCAAATTCGCCAGAATTAATAGACAATTTGCGAACTGATATCCATAATGACAAATTGAGTTGCAAACCCTCTCTGGCAAACGATGAAAGGATTCAAGATTGATTAGATGTATCTAAAAAAATCTCCAAATCACGATAAAATAAATTATGACATATCAAAATTTTCCAAAAAACACCACAACAGTTATTCACGAAATGATGACCGGAAGATTTATTTACCGATTGTTTGGTGTGAGATGAGAGATTTTGAAGAGTATAGAGCGATTTTCTTTCATGGCAATAACACCCGCTAAGCTGAGCGCAATCAAACTCAAATGCAAGCATTCTTTGCTACTTAGTCGATTATTCTTCGTACAGCACTGATTTACCGCTTAACCGTTTTAATTTTTTGTGTGTATGATGGTCAAACTTGGGGAGTAACACGTTCGTAAGCTAAAAATTTTAATTTTCAACCAATTTTAAACTCAAGGGGTGTTTTATTTTCTTTTATCTTTGCAACTTAACACTTTAGATTATTCCTAATATTTGAGGTCAATCTTTATAAGTTAAAATTTGGTACCATTTGAGATACGATTTCTTTATCCTTCACTATGTGATAAGTAGTAATTTTAAGGACCTCTGACGGCGGTCGCATAGTTTAACGGGTTTGACTTTCTGATCCCTGATGAGAAATATTATTAATGTATGTGTAATTCACAATATGCATTCAAATTTAAAAGTTTTGGTTGAAAAACATTATAAAAAGGTATCTGATCATCAATGACAACTTATGAGAGCTATGTATGTATTTAAGTTTTACATAGGTAAAGTTGCAGGTTCATGATGGGATGACGGTTATAGTTTCCATTAATAATGAAATGTGTAAGTTGAATGAGGTATATGCAGTAGTGTACCGAAGTATTGCTTGAACTTGTGAGCTTAACGTGAATGATAGATAGTTTTATCGATATTATGGAGTAATGATTTGTTAAATTAACTATTGAATTAACTTCAAGTTACTTTTGACATGTCTAACTTGTAGAACTTGTCTTTCATACTTGGTCAACTTTTAACCAAACTCAGTTAAAAATGATTAATTTCACTGAAATGAGTTGTTTATATAACAAATTTCCCCAAGTCTGATGATGATTAGTATCAGCAGTGTAATGTTCGGACGCGGCCTATATAATCCAAGCGACAAGTTCTACATCGAAGGAATGGAAAAAAAATCTTATTGTTTCAAACGTTTACTTTTTGTGGAATTCTGTTGAAAAATAGAACGATAATGAAATTTTACGATGCATATAAGTACTTCAATTATAACGAGGTTTTGTCAATGATCGATCACACATTATGTAACAGATATTTCCTCTTAGAGGCCATTGATTTTTATTTATGTGTTCTTGGGTTTCTTGATAACTTCCATGCTTTCTCTGGTAAGCTCTCGGTGTGTGGAAACGTGGGTAATTTTCTAATGAACCATCTTCCTGTGTGGTGTGCTTTTATAAAGTCTTCGCAGCAGAAGGCTGAAGCTAGAATAGGTGCACTAAACAAGTTACCATAGTTTGATAACCTAAAAATCACAGAAAATTATATTTCATGAAATGTGCATAAGAAATACACCAAAGTGCCTATATAAGCAAAAAAATAGAAATGCCGACCGGGTTATCATGGAGTTAGCGCGCCTAAGTTATGAGTGTTGTGTTTGCTCAAAAGGATCTTATCTATTATTTGAAGAAGTACCAAATGTCCATGTATGGCTTTAGCCGTTGACGCTTCCAATAAACAATACTACCGCTACTAATATAGTTCGCATAGCTATGTATAATAATACATACATAATTTACTTTCGTACATATGTACCACTTTTCTTTTATTTAAAAAGTCGCCGAAATATCACGACTCCACGGTGTCTCGAAATAAATAAAACGACTGAGTATGCAGAGGCTGTTTGAAATGATATATGAAGCATTTTATTAAGCTCTTCCGTCTCGTGAGGATTGTGTTTGAAAATACGTGGCGTAATGTACTTTTTTATGTAAAACTTTAAATAGGATAAAAGCAATAAAAGAGAGAAAAATAAGTCTTTATGATGCGTGTGTTTTTCTTGACGGGGAACGTCCTAATGGGTCATATGTGGCATTTTCACATCCATACAACGTTGTGCAAAAAAATAAAGACAAATGTAATTTAAAGGTTCCTGAATGGCAAGCAAGACCTGTGAAAATCCATGACTTCGACCTTCGCCACGTTATGTGTGGCAGGTACCGGTCGGTACCGGTTGTACTGTTCCATTGTCGTAGGCGCTTCATGCCTGACCGGGACTTCTTTCGCCGAGAAACTCGCTCTTTGTCTTGAATCATATTACAGCTATATCATGCTGACTTGCGAGCCACTACTCACGTGAGAGACCACGGCGCGGTCGTTCCCCTCTTTCATTAGCTCACCTGTAACGGAGAAGGAAGCATCTGTACGTTGCTTATTGGTCGCGAAGACTAGGGGAAAACACCGGTTCCGAGTAAGTGTTAGCAGTATTTATTTGAGTTAAATAGTTCAACCTCATACCAGTCAGTTAGTTAAACCAGATACATTAATTATTTCGCAAATTGTTTATAAGAAATATAGTGATATCTTGCAACTCCATTCAAGAACTTTCCCCGAAGTTCGTTGAGAATTGATATAAGTTAGTTGTTATGCAAGCATTTAGTTCAAACATACGCCAATAGACAGTTGCTACGAAGAAGAGTGGGCACTTTCAGTCACGGAAATTAATATCTTACGAAACCTTATGATTTTAGCGGCGTCGGAAGTGAAACCCACAAAGACGTAATTTTCGATATTTTATCACAATACATTTTTGCATAGATTCTGATTTTAAGACCGAAGGGGGGCGATAGACGGGAATCAGTTTGGTATTGTAATGTCAATATAGCTTATTTTAATCTATTTGATTTCAGTCAGTTTAGTACCTTTGTGTTTGGTAGATAAGGGTGTGGAAAGGGAGATTTGTCACTTCATTTCCTTCCATGAAAGAGCTTGATAACTTGTCGAAGTTGCGAAGAATTTTTTAATGGAGGCTTTTGTGTGTGAGAAAAAGCGTCTGAGAAAGCAAGACCTTCATAAAGAGAGGTCTTATCGCTGCCCTTGCGTTGCGACCTTGTGCGTTACTGCCGTTCAGGCATTTGACATCCTAAGCAAATTTTGTAATCTCTTTTCTAACTCGTTTTTTTACATACGTCGGAGAACAAAAGTATAACATTATAAAACGACTTTAAATTGAGGAACTACGTATGCAAATATCCTCTTCGTTCTAATGTAACGCAAGAATTGCATGCTTTTTCGACGGCAGAGGTCTGAAAAGAGGACCATCAGAAGTTGAGGAAATGTGAAAATTCTGGAGAATTGACGTCATATTTTAGTTCACAGAGTAAGGTCACGGCGTATTCAGAGTAATTCAATCGTACTGAGTAAATCAATGTGAATAAAGTAGATGGACTTTCGAAGTTTGGAGGTATTTAGCCAACAGGTGATAACAAATAAGCTTTAAGATATAGACACCGGTTCATTAGTGTGTTGTGTTACGAGATAAATGTCATATATATTTAGAAGGTGCTGGATCAAGTTCATTTAGTGGTTTTCTGATGAAATAATTTCCTAGTGACTTCAACAGGCAACAACTTTGAAAGTATATTTTTACTGAGATCGGAAGTAATTCGTGAATTCTTATATGTAGTTACTTTCATAAAGTTGGTCTCCGATAAGTATTATCAATGCAGTGACAAGATGAGTCCGCTAAATACAGATAAAGACGTTTATAAACCCTAAACTAATATAAATTCATGATTTTAAATATTTAACGTTAATCTTTTAATTAGTCATCTCTCCTTATAAATATCTAAATGAGCTTAATTCGATGCAGGTCAGTCCGTGCAATCACTAGTATAATCGGATTCCATTTTTTCCTTTATATTATGTATATTTGTGTATATATATATATATACACACACACATATATTTGTGCAAATTACAATTAGCACTGGCAATGTCAAAACGGTTGGTCAAATTAGTATATTACAATATATTATGGAGGTAATATTTCTAATATTGTCCTTTCATTGAATTTGGCTAAAATTTAACAATATGGAGCTGTTTTTTTTACAATTTTAACCTCGTAGAAGAGAGCCGGAATGAATTGAATGATGAACTAGTTTGGAGTACTTTGCTTTTTGTTAAATATATCATTTGAAGTAAATAATTAAACATTCACTATTTTTTACTATTCCGATGGGTTGGTAGATGTCTGACCAGGCATTAATAATTTTGATAATGTGCTATTTCATGTAGTTCTGAAAGTATGTAAATTGAGCATGCACAGTCTAATTTCAAAAAGCCCGGTCATGGTGGACGAATGACGTATAATATGAGAAATTCAGCCAAAGTAACTGATGCTAAAATGTATATATCGTGGTGGAAGGTGGATTTTCCTTTGTTTTCAAGCAGTAATAATTTTCATCTAACTATTGAAGTTTTATTTTTCTTCAATGACTGTTCGTAGTCACTGAGACCACAAAAGTGTTTACTGATTTTTATTAATGCCGCATAGACCATCCCGTTACCCACAATCCATTGGCGTTCGGATTACATTTTCGTAAAAATCCTTCGCCGCATCAGCTACATTCTTCGAAGAGATTTCCGTCTTTTGCATTATTATAACGGTAAGAATTTTGGGAGTAAACCTAATTCGTGTCCATGGAATTATCTTTATTCCTTTTATTGTCGAAATGATCCTGTAGTTAAGAATTTTGCGAACTAAATTGCGTATGGCATATTTAACATATTGATTAGACCTCTGATCAATTTTTCCGTCTGGAGGGTATAGTCAAAATTTTTGTTGGTTTATCCTTTTCCCGAGGATAAATCAAAATTAAAAGTGCAAATGTTTTGATTTCATAATTGCAACTCTTTCTTTTGCTGCAACTCATTCCGTATTTGCTAAAAGTGTTAAATGAAATAGTTTTTAATACGCATTGCTAATCATTTATTTCTGCCTCCGTTGAATTTATTCATGCTTGGGCTCACTATTTTACTCCTGTCTATTTGTTCACATGTATTGATGATTTAAATGGTGAATACAGAAAATACCGTCGATGTTTGAAGTTTGTTTCACTTCAAAATGTCATAAAATCATTGCGATTTACTATGCTTATAAACCTCATAGCAGTGACATTGTTCCTATTATTTTGCAGCTAGCTGAAGTTGACGTCATTTTAAAACATGCCACCCAAGACAGGAGGAATGACTGCAAAGAAGGCTGGAAAAGCACAAAAGAACATTTCCAAGGGAGATAAGAAGAAAAAGAGGAGGAGGAAGGAGAGCTATGCCATTTACATTTATAAGGTTTTGAAACAGGTCCATCCTGACACTGGTATATCAAGCAAGGCTATGAGTATTATGAACAGTTTTGTGAATGACATTTTTGAAAGAATTGCTGCTGAAGCCTCAAGACTTGCCCATTACAATAAGCGCTCTACCATTACAAGCAGAGAAGTTCAAACAGCTGTTCGCCTTTTACTACCAGGTGAATTGGCCAAGCATGCTGTTAGTGAGGGCACCAAAGCAGTGACGAAGTATACTAGTTCTAAGTAAACTGATTTCCTAATTTTGATAATTTTCAAATTTGATTAACCTTCAAGGTTAACATTTTAATTGTATTATTATTATCACCTACATGAATAAGTAAATATTCCACTATGTACATTAATTTATATAGTTTTGTAGCTGAGAATTTGATTTTTCATGGAGTAATAAATTGACATGCAAGTTATTTTTTATATTCAGTCATTTAATGCACTTCCCATCAAATTATAGGTGATTTGTTGGTGGAAAGATAATCAGGAAAATTTCTTCCAAGAAATGGTTAAGGACTGTTATAAGTATGTATAGCTCCAGAATTTTCATGTCAGAATGCATGAAGGCTATCAGTTTAATGGTAAAAAGGCAGGTAACAGGAAGATATGAGTTTCAAAATCCAGATGGACTCAGGAAGTGGATTTTAAAGATTTTCAAGATTTCACAGACCTTTATTCCTCCCCAGACTTTCATCCACATCATAAACAATGACAATTTCTACAGATTCTCATTATCTGATCTATCCAGTTTCTATCATATGATTTCTCCCAAACAATCCACCCGTCTATAATTTACAATATGTAGGCATTGTTAGAGACTGTAACATAATGTTATGCTACCTTAGTGTGTGTAGTGACTTGAAAAATATTTTGAAACTAAATGAATGGTGGTTGATACAGTTTTACTCAGGTTCTTGCATGTAGCCACATTAGTACAGCCATTTTAATGAACCTCACGCTTAAAGTATCAATATTGTGAAAGGCAACGGCATATATGCAGAGCTTAAACTATTCTACTTAAGACTACTACTATTCTACAAGCGCTATAGTTTATGCTATGATATATGCTTCATTTTGTTCTGTATAAGTTGAAATGATGCCCAGTGAGTGGGCTTTCAGCTATTGACTATACATGGACATCGATGAAATTAATATTCCCTCTGGCATAAAACACTTGGTTTACTGAAATTTTTCTTGTATTGTCTATAACTAAAGCTTGTCCTAATCACAACATGTCTTAATGATGCTCTCCATAAATTTGTCCTAATTCATAAAGTGGATTTATTTAATTTCATTATTGATTTCCTGCCTCATCTTTGATTCAATAAAACTTGACTTTTGAGCTCAAATTGTTGATAAGACACCTGATGGTGGTTGAGTTGCACACTTTCTTAAACCGACTAATCATTTACCCAGATGGGTAATCAACAGGTGAAAAATGACTAAAGGATTGACCTGTCCATCACTGTTTTTTTCATTGTTACACAAGAGTAACACAGTCATTAACAATCCCTTGTCATATTTGAATTGTGTAATTTTCTGCAGTCTTTGCAGGATTTTTTTCAATTTGTTATAACTGTCTTAGATGTACCCTACACTTGTACCTTAAGTGCATGCACATTAAAAATATTCTAATTTTGAAAAATCTTGATTATATGGTAGCAGCTTTTTGAATCTACAAGCAATGTGAATTTTAGTATCCCTTTAATTTTGCAGTTTGAAAAATGAAGGAAATAATTCAAGAAAATGACTTTCCTCAGCCTAGAAATCAAATAGAAAAATGTTTCCTGGAAGATTGGGTGTAGGTAAATCCATGCCAAAGTGTCATTTCCATTTCAAATGCATTATGAAAGCATATAAAGCAATGTAACAACTGTCTTTCTCAAGTTAATAGAATTGTAAAGCTGCCAAATATAACAAGTGTAAAATTATATGAATATCTTTTCACTAGGTTAGAACACAGGCTATAGGTATTAGTGATACACCTCTAGATAGCTAATTGTGTGAAAATTTTAGGATGTTTGAGAAAGGGAAGGCTTCAGCCTTAATGAAAAAAAGAACCAATATACATACATTCCCTATGTACATGGAACTTAAAAATTTAAGGTGTATTAGAGCTCGTGTCCATTATAAATTGAGGGCATATAGATTAAATGAACATAATTGCCACCTAGCAATATATCAGGCATAGAAAATTGCAAGAACCCTAGGACATCAGTCGATGAATTTGTATTTACTCCTTTTTAAATTGGCATTACAGTGCTACACATTTAGATCTATGAAAATGTTAATATTAAACAATTTGTTCACTCCATTTGAAACAAAAGGTTTAAAATTCAAAGATTTCAGTCATGTTAACTGTTTTAAGGGTGTGATAACCTAATGGGTAAAGTACTTGGCTGTATAACAGAGGACCCAGATTTAAAGCCAGGAGAGAACTCCAGCTAAACTAAAGTAAAGAGATTTTGTGAGATCTTAGTTGTTCAGCGGATTAGCTACTGGGTTCAAAACCCAGTGATGATTCTGTTGGATGCCTCAAGTTAAACTGAAGCAGAGTGAATTTCTGTGTACCAGAACTTCCTGGGAAACCACAAGCAGCGCATGTAAAGGAACGGGCCTGTTTTCCGAGATGTGTGAATTTTCTCATGCAATTGGGCTCAGTACTAGGTAAACTCTACCCTTGGCTATCAAGCCGAACTTAGGGTTGAAGGCTTTTTTGTAGGTCATCATAGGAAACCAAAGGTATCAATGGTAAATAGACAACCCCTAATCCTGTTGTGTGGCCTTAATAGGCCCTATAGGGCTTACTACTAGGTGAATCCCTCACCTATCAAGTAAAAATTCTTGCTAAAAGTAATTAGCCAGGGTAATTGAAGTTCACTAAATCATTTTCATCTTTTATTTGTAACTACAAACTGTTAATACCTTTGATCCATGCAATAAGGTGAAAGATAATGGTTTATATAAAACAGGAGAAAAGCTAATTGATTCCAAGGTCAAACACCATCTGCATAGAACAAACATTAAATTATTGATATAAAAATGGAGACTTTGACAAGATATGAATGCACAATTGTTTGGTAGGCGTATACTATTTTGGGATCTTCCTTACAGAATAGAAGATTGCTGCACAACTACTATATCACCAAAAATATTCTCTGATGTGAGGAACCAATGACCTGGCCAGTAGCAACCAAAGCCATTGTTTTAGTTTCAAATGTCACCTATCTTAGTGTACACACAAATTATGGAAATAAAATTAGAATTTCAGATGTCAATAACAATTTATTACTAGTAAGTATTACAGATTCAGGCTTGATGTAGTGTAAGGAACACATAATGAAAGATGATATAGCTCTTTTCCACAGGATAAAATCCTGTGAAAAAGTGCTGCTACAACTTCTTTCATTATTTATTACTAGCTTCTAAAGTATTATTGGTTAGTAGATTGAATGTTGTAATACATATTAACTTTTTCATTATAACTCTTAATTGAAATTTTTATTATATAATCATTATTAATTCTGAAGTTTTCAGAATTTGAAAGTGTGAAAATCGGGGAAAATGCAAGAGTGCAAAATCAGTTACTGTGAGAACTGAGTTACCAGTGAATTCAGATTGGAAAAACTTCCATTTCCATCTAAACATCTTCATTTTATGTTTTGTGAGTGATCAAATCTACATTGAGAGATAGGTACTAAAAAGAGTGCACCCTGTTATATATACCATCCTTAGCAAAGATATGCTGATATAAGTAATAAAATGAGTCTTTCCTTTTGGTATCTTAATGTTAGTTTCTCTTGAACATAAAATCTAAAGTTGAAAAGTTTTCAGCATATGTTTATATGTCTACAGCTTAAAATATTTTTAAAAACCTATGTGAATATTCTTCATGGAGCTGATCCACTGGGATATTGATATAGGAAGAGCCATGGAGCTGTTCTCACAACTGCAGACACTTCCAGAAGTGCAGTTATCCAAATATAGTGTGCTCTAGGAAAGGATAATATTTTTAAGGTATGGTGTTCATTGCCATTCATTTTCTGGTTAAACGTGGCACCTGGCTAATCTTTTTTTACTTTACCTCAGAGAGAGAGTTTCTTTCTTATTTTAATGTAATATTAGACCAGTGAAAAATGCCAATTGCAGTCACCCTGCTCCCTGATTTGTGGCAAGGATGATGCAAAGTGGTACCATTTGTAACGAATGCGTTAGTTTTGAGGACAACATACTCAATTTTTAATTCAGAGGTTATAGCTTTTAGCCTGCATGTGTATTTTTCCTGAAAGTGGTTAACTGTTAGCAAGGACCAATGGTTAATATCCACCAACTACTATTATATTTCAAGTAACAAAACCATCTCCCCAGCTGGAGGTTTGATATTGGTTGTTGTCACAATGTCCGACTGCTATATAAAAAAGATCTCGAAAATTTTTATTTTCAGGTAGAAGTAGTATATTTGTTTATATGGTGCATTGATGGCTATGGTCATTTCAAACCTCTTCAAATCAATGAAAAATCCCAATTGGAATTTTTAAAAGCCCATGCCCGAGCCAGAACTGGTGAATGTTTGGTAAGCTGGAGAGTTCGCTACGCACTAGACTAACATGTGCTACAATGATTTTCAATTGGCAGTCATGAAGACAAGAATTATGGTATATTGGTAATAATAAGATCTTTATTGGGATGGAGAAGCTGAAATAGTCATAGCCTTTGTCCTTAACACGCACAACATAAGGACAATTTTAAATTAAAAGAAAGAGACAAGGAATACAGTATGCAAAGTTGAAAAATAGGAACATCAGATATTATCCTCAAGGTAATCCACAATACTTCACTGTGCCTTATTTATGAGGAACATTTTAAATCTTTTCTTAAAGCCCAAAATAGATGTAGCTTGTTTCATATCATCAGGAGGTTCATTGCATAGAACCAAAGCAGAATGATGTGGGCCTTTAAAGGCCTAGCTTCAAATTACAAACATTGAGATGTATCCTTCAGGTGTCATTCATAGAGAATAAAGGTGAATTAGGTTTTACAAATAGTACACAATTGATGATGTCAATTGAGGGGAAGGTATGCAATGCTTAATGAACAAGGGTTTGCCATGTGTCCACAGGCAACCCTGGTATAATATGGCCTATTTTTTAAAAGAAAAACCTTTTAGGCTAAAGCAGCATTTTAAAGCAGAATATTATACCATTTGTTAACAGGGAGTGAAATTTAGCATGATACACTGCCTTTAACAATTCTAAGGAAATAATATTTTCCACCCCGTGCAGCATAAAGATGCCAGCTGCCAATTTGGGTAGACTTATTGATATGTACTGACTAATCAAGTTCTTCATTTATATGCAATCCTATGAAGTAATAAATTCATTATGAGCACTATGAGATCCATCCATTTTAATTAGTGGGCTAGATGGAGGAATGGATTGTTTGGTATGATATTTTACATATACTGTTTTACTTATATTCATGTCAACGGCATTATTGTGGCACCAGAGGAGCATGTTGTTGACTGATTTATTGGCAAGTGTAAAAAGATTAGATACATTTTGTCAGCTATGAAGCAGCATGTATCTTCAACATAAAGTATTGTATTTCCAACAGATATGGCATTAGGCAATTATTGACAAAGTAGAAAGAGAAAAGGGCCGAGGATATATAGGTAGCTAAATTTCCAAGTCTGAGGTGTAGTGAGTGGAAAAGTGAATAAATTAAGCAGATGAGCTGAAAAGAGTACGAAAGAGTGAAGAGAGAGAGCCAACGGAGGTATATCACCTAAAGACCTGTGAAAGCAGATGACTTACAATGATGAAGTCAGGTCAATTGATAATTACTAATGAACTGACCACCAAAATAGGTTGACAATTCCACTTGCCACAGGATAAGTAGTTGGTTAGCTTGGTTTTCATCTACCAAACTAAACTTTAGGTTGTAGGTGGGCCTATTTATCTCATGAGTAAATGAGAGCTTTTGCATAAGTACGTAAGGTCAAGAAAATAAGACTGCGACAGATTCTAAATGAAGTACATCACTTAATTTAGCTTTGTGAATTGAATTGAGAGCTTATACCGCATTGAGTGTACTAGGTTGAATTAGATACAATAAAAATTAGGAAAAATAATTTATTTCATTCAAGAATAAATCGAATAAATTATATCTACCAACAGTATATATTTACAGTTATTACAGTTTGTAATTCCTATTTACAAATTTTAATATCAAACATTTTGCAAACATGCAAAACATATAACTACTTCAAGTAATGAATAACAAATTTAATCATGAATTTACCTCAGCGCTTATCTCAGATTTTTTCTTTTTCGTACGATCTACATCGTATGATTCTGGGATAGAATAGAGAATGAAAATGAAGGTAAGAACTAAGGTAGATAAAAACGTTAAATTTATTTCTGACTGGATATTATTTTTCTGGCTGGTTTTCGCTCTTTCATTAGTTTCCCATCTATGTTTTGCAGACATCTTTTTGGCAAAGGACTGACCATAATGTTGACGCGCCCATTCATCAAAATCGTAAATTGGTGTCTTTCCAGTGTGTGATGGGGCTCTGTGACGAGAAGCTCTGGACTGATAGAAATTTTCCTCAGGATTTTCATGGACATCAGTTGAATGATCCACAACCGCTGTGTGTAGCAAACCTCTGTCATAGAGTTTTCTTAGTTTATAATTCCCGAGAACTTCATAGGCAGCTGTGATATCTCTAAAAGTTGCTGTATCTTCGCCTTTATTTTTATCTGGGTGATGTATCATTGACAATTTGTAGTACGCCGTTTTGATATCATCTTGCGTAGCTTTTGGAGTTAAACCTAATACATCATAATGTGATTTCAACAAAATTTTTGATATTGCTATGTGTCTTGAGAAATTCGAGCAAGGTGGCCTCTCCATCCTAAAACTAACAATTCTCCACATTATTTCGAAGGATAACCGGTGTACATTTAGTACACCCTCTTCGTTTGGGCCAACCTAACATAAAGTTGTGGGAAGCTTAGGAAATATGATGTTCCCTTGTTCTTATCAATAGATAAATAAGCCAAATGATCATTTACAATTTTTTATACAGCTCGGATCATCCCGCTGTCAACTGCTTTCTGGAAAATAAATATTTACAGGTTCTTTTGAAATAAATTATAACAACTACTTTCAAACATGTTATCTCAAATGCAAACGTTTATTCATACCTGGCAGTAAATTGTACGAATTTTGAAGTTAGTACAAATATAACTTCCCACAATTGCAGACTTTCCTTCCTATAATCACGCATTATGGCCCATAGTTGTTTTGCTGGCTTTACTGCTATCTAGTCTCGCTATATTCCGCTCATAGCGCTCGCTTACAAAATAACGTTGATAACATCCGGCCCGGATGTTATCGGGTTTCCAATCGCGGTTTCACGTGGTTGTTATAGCAGGTACCACAGAACTAGACTTCCTATTTAAATTGTATTGAATTGGTTACGGTGTTGTCGCACGTGAAATATGTTATGTTGAACGACGTAAACAAAGAATTACCTCAGTCCTTATTCGCCGCCAGACTTTAAAACAATACCGTAATGGCTAGGAGACCAGAGCATCAAGCACCTCCTGAGTTGGTGAGCATATCTTTGAAATTGCATAAGTTATGTAAAATAAAACTCAGTATATATAATCGTATTATCAGTTTTTAGGGTGATATGAACGTGATTTTAAATATAGCTAGTTTTTTATTAGTTTCTACTTGAATATATTAAACATTTCATTTTTGTATTCTTTGTTCCACATCCTGAGTAGAAAAATTATTGTTTTTAGTTTTACAACGAGGAGGAGGCGAAGAAATATACGCAAAAGTGAGTTGAGTTTTACTGTCCTTAACTTTTGCTCTTCTGATGTCTACGGCGATCACACTTTTCTCTTTGCCTTAATATGCGGTAATTCTTTTCACTAATTTTGTCTTCATTTTACAATATCATTCATAGCTCAAGAATGATTGACATACAACTCCAGATGTCAGAAAGAGCAGTTGAATTATTGACCCTTCCTGATGATTCCCCCTGTTTTTTATTGGATCTTGGATGCGGATCGGGGCTGAGTGGCAGTGTCCTAGAAGAGCAAGGCCATGTATGGGTTGGTGTAGACATTTCCAGAGCAATGTTAGGTAAGAATATCCAACTCAATATTCATATTGGACTGGGATAAGCATTAATCTTAATAATTTGACGGTCTTCTACTTCCATTAAGAATAGTGTTTAAAGCCCTGCTTGTACGGTACGGGTATTTGTCTAAGTCTGCTCAGCATGAAACCTGAAAATTACGAGATGCTTACACGAAATTAGAACTTATTATGGCCGTTTTTCGTGCAACTGTGTAAACGTTCGCTCAAGTTTTCTGGTTTACACTAAGAGTTTTTAAAGTGCGGCTTTTCAACTTTCGTAAGTGCTTGCATTTTACTTGGCTTTACTCATGTTGCTTTTCCCAGAAATTGTTCCCTCTTTGACTGTATTTCGGTAGCTGATATTCATCTGCTTTATAATAATTTTTTTTAATGTTTGGAAAACTCGTGTTAATTAAGAAACGGACAATGAAATTATTACCTACTATGGCTCTATTTAATAAAAATTGACTTGAATAACTAAAGAATATTGATAATTGTGTTAAATTCACAGTAGGTATACTAGATCTCTATTGTCACGGTAAGGGTCTTTGAAAGACAAACGTCTATTGCACTGCTGCATTCTTTCATAGAAAAAGAGACAGACTGGGTTTATATTATGCTTTTGAGTTTTTTATAAGAGAAACTGTGGTTTTTATTAACACATACATTTATATTAATGACTTATTAATCAGTAATATAATCGATGTTCAAGTATAGTCTGTGTTAGTCATCAGTTGATTGCTGCTTCAGGGAAATTGTTTTAGAGTTAATGCATTGTTTTGATCAGTGAAACAAAATATGTTATAATGATTTGCCACAAAATCTTTTGGATAAAAATTTCTTGAGTTTGAAATCTTTTTGGATTATTTTATCCCCGAGGACAATGGGCCATTTAGTCATTGAAATGTTGGAAGAGAATTTTAAAAGCATGACCCTGAGAAGTTTTCATCCGTGGATGAAACTATTTCACCTAGCTCCCATTTTTTCTCACACTATCCTTGCATTATCAAAACTTTCTTATATTAATGTTAGCTAATTTGTGTATGTTTTGGAACTTATTTTTTCATGATTACAGCCCTAACATGAAAAAATGATGAACAATACTTTGAATCGAAAATAACAGTGAGGAAATGAAATATTTATAATTTAGTATATTGTTCACTCCTTACCAATGAGAAAATGTTACATGGAAAGTCATCGCCTATTGGTCTTTTTTTATATTTAATCATTTTAATTCCTTATGAAAACTATAAAAAACCACAGTGATCAACCCGAAGGTTGGTATGTTAAGTGAGGGTAGAGCTCACCTAGTACTAAGCCCACGGTACAAATTCACACATCATGGTAGAGGTGCCAGTTCATTTCCCTGTACCGCTTGTGGTTTCCCACGAAGATGTGGTACCTGAAAAATCACTCAGCTTGGGTTTAGCTAGAGGTGTCCAGAGGGTCGTCACCTGGTCTTGAACCCGGGTTCCCCGGTCAGTAGCCAAGCACTCTACCATGACCTCTATAAAAACTATAACAATACAAAAATCATATAAGAAGCCAAATAAAAATTAATTGGCCTCCGGTAATCTATAGATACTGTATTTGACCTTTAAATTCTAGTACTGGTTGCCCACCCATGGTCTAGAAAAGTCACTTGCTTTAATTTCTTCTTTCATTCGTAAATGTTATCACAACTTACCTCGAACAGTGAGTTAATCTTGCTATTGACATAAACATTTGAACATTCAATTGTAAACAATGTTTATAAGCTTTATATGATAAACATTGAAAAGGTGCCTTTGTTGGATTATGAAACAATAGAAAATACATATGTTACCATAATACTTTAACAATAGATGTGATATTCTCTTCTAAGTCAAATTCTGGATGTGCCTTGTGCCTTTCATTCCCTCTTAGGTAATTGAATGCCATTAATTCTTTATAGATGTTGCCAAAGACAGAGAGGTAGAGGGTGATTTGCTATTGGGTGATCTTGGTCAGGGAGTGCCATTCCGAGCTGGAACTTTTGATGGTGCTGTGAGTGTGAGTGCATTGCAGTGGTTATGTAATGCAGATAAGTCATCACATCGACCAGCAAAACGGCTGAGCTGCTTTTTCACTTCTCTCTATGCATGCTTGGTGAGCACATCACTTGATATACTTAACCTTAAATTGATAAATAGGTGCTGAAATCTAGGTTATTTTATTGCTACAAATTGTGTATAGGTATTACATAATATAAATATATAAAAATTATATAAATTTTTATGTTTTGTCAATTTACAGTTTTTTACTAATTTAAACTAAATTAAACTAATTTAAATTTTTTCTTGGATTGGCCTGATTTTTGTTTGTTTTTTTGTGGAGAGCCCCTTTAAGTGAAATAAAAATAAACATGTTAATTTTTAATGTCCCATAAATTATAACATTTTGTCAGTGAAATAATGCTTAATGAATAATTTTTATTTCATGCGATAACTTTTGGAAGAGATTATTGAATGTACAGTAGAAGTCTTCTATAGCAAGTATGGCTTATAATGAGACTGTCGCTATAGCGAGTGATCATTTTGCATTGGTTGGTCCACGTGTTAAAACATAGGGAGTTCCGCTGGTTATTATGAGTGATCACATCTGCAATATCACTATAGCGAGTAGATTTTTCTGTGGTTTATGTTTGGGTTGCATAACTTGCAGGATTTGAACATGCATTACATTGTCATGACTAGTGAATCTACATTGTAAGGAAGGCTTTACGAGAGACTTTGTGGGGATTTTACAAGAGGAGACTTTGTGGTTGTATGCCATAGACTTTCCTGGGGAATGACTCTTGTCTTGGAATCAGTGCTCGTCTGTCATTTCCTGCTCAAGTTGTTTCAGTAGTGATTACCACGTTTTTCATAGGCTCTTTGCAGTTGCTACAGTTAGGATGGAGAAGAAAAGAAAGGCCTTAAATTTAGAAATGAAATTTGCTATCATTGAGGCTTGTGGAAGAAAGGACGCTAATAAATCTGAAATAGGCCACCAATATGGCTTGTCGTCATCAACTTTGTTCACCATTCTGAAAATATATAGCTTTTATTCATTAACGAGATTCATTCCGAGCAGCAACCATTGAGATTTTTACAACCTTTCATTAACATAGCATCACAAGTGCAGACTTTATTTTTCACGGTGATTAACATCCCTTGTAGTATCATAAAATAAGTAATGATTCATTACTAAATAAAAGAAAAACAAACTAAAAAACAAGTATTTATCAAAAAGAATTGAGTGTCATCACTGTTCATTTGATGTAGTTCGTCAACATGCCAAAGATGGCCCTGTATGCACATAAAGATACAACATATGGCACTATATTTGAGTTATTCAAAATTCTCCTCTCAGAATAATTATTCCAGATCTTGCCTCACAAATAAATTCTACTACTTGAGGTATTTGATTATTTGCGGATAGTATTCGCCCATCTCTAATAGCAACTGATCATAACATTTCTTGGCAGTATGAATATGGTGATTTTGCAAATTTTGTCTTCTTTTGACCACCAAATGCATGAAAGAGGGTTAACTCAGCAGGATATATCAGTGATTGTTTGTTTGAAAATGAAGGAGGATGACATATAATTACTCCAAAATTACACTTTGAATAATTTTTTTTCAAGCATTTTCGACTTGGAAATCAAGAATGGCCAACTTTGCATGCAATGACCTTGAATTCAAAAAAATATTGAAGTAAATGATCACGTCAAATATTTGCCACTTGGAAGTTGAATACCAGAAGTGCACTGCGGTGCACATGTTCAACAATGAATTAGGTGAGCAAGTCTTACGGTGAGGGGGACAAGGTTGGCCACTCGAATGATGTCTCTATCATCAACAGGCTTCCTCTTGCGCCCACCTCCATCGCCGTCCTGTACCTCGTACGGAGGACTCTCCTCAACAACTGACAAAAGATGCTGAAGCACCTCGTTGTGAAGGGATGGGTCATGGGTTAGCACCTTCCAGCACTCCACAACACACCTTCGAACAAAATGTCACCACATGAGTCAGGGAGGAGAAACCATGAAGAGGTCCAAAAAAAAAATTAACTGTTATAAATACATTACAAGTATCACTAAACTAACCGTTTTGCGTGAATAATAATGTACGAGGGCTGTTAAAAAATTACGTAGACTGATGTCATAAAACAAAAAATACTTTATTTACGAGTTACACGTTTCTGTCCCCTTCAAAGTACTCCCCTCCCCGACGGACACACTTATGCCAATGGGTTTTCCACTTTTGGAAACATTCTTG